>WNWK01012105.1:0-61248 GCA_009830355.1 Cherax destructor
GGGGAGAGGGAGGGAGAGAGAGAGAGAGATAGAGAGAGAGAGAGAGAGAGAGAGAGAGAGAGAGAGAGAGAGAGAGAGAGAGAGAGAGGAGAGAGGGAAGAGAGAGAGGTGGGGAGAGGGAAAGAGAGCAGGAGAGAGAGAGATAGGAGAGAGAGAGAGAGAGGTGGTAGAAATATCTTGGGTGCAGGGAGATGGGGAGGAGGGGATTAGAGTTGCGAGAGGTAGGGAGAGAGAGAGAGTAGAGAGAGTGAGAGAGAGAGGAGAGGGTGTTGGGGAGTGGAGTGGGGTGGGGTGGGGTGGGGAAGGTCAGATTCAATAGGCCTTCTGTTCGTTTATGTGTACGTATCACCATACCCGTGAGTGTGTGTTGTACTCACCTAGTTGTGGTTGCTGGGGTCGAGTGTATATGTGTGTATGCATGGCACTCTTGCATGTCTGTGCCTGTGTCCCTACTACTAATACTTATACTAATACCATTAATACACCAATATCAATACAAGAATGGGTATAGTGTTACTTTACTAGGATACTAACTTTGTATACAGTTGGCTACTAAGATACTATCTTTGAATACAGTTTGCTATCCTCGCATCGCACTCTCCAACCACCTGTTGTTTCCTTCCCTAGTTTAGTTTAACACCCTAGCTATGAGTTACGTACTTCTGAATGATAGTTAGCTTTCCAGATCAGGGATTTAAACCCACAGCTTCCAGCTTTGCAGGGCTATGTCTCATGCAAACCACAATTAGATTTTGTACATTACTGACGGTTCTGCTCCCTTGTTGCACGAAGTTTCTTCTCAGTGGTCTACTCCCGGTTCCTTGCTTCTCCTTCGTTTCTTCTATGTCTTACTCACTGTATTCAAATACGGTGATTTAAGTACTCCTGCCCTTGACTCTTATCCCTTTCTTTGGTATCGATACTCGTTATACCCACCACTGGGCACTGTTGGCAACTCGTTAGGCTTAGTTCTCAACTGCTTTCGTGCTCCAGCACTCTATTCTCTGGCACTATTAACTATTGTTTATCCTTCTGTGATCACATATATTTCCCTTTTTCTGGTCTTAAATGATTATGACACTTTGACCTTTGCACACACCTATTTGCTGTTCACTGATCCCTCTGAGACGACCCGAAAAAGACGTAATTTAACGGAGCTCAAAACACGCGTGACTTCACACTGAGATGCTGTGTGTGTGTGTGTGTGTGCGTGCGTGCATGTACTTACCTGTTTGTGGTTGCAGGGTTCGATTCATAGCTCCTGGCCCTGCCTCTTCACTGGTCATTACTAGATCCTCTCTCTCCTGCTCCATGAGCTTTATCATACCTAGTCTTAAAACTATGTATGGTTCCTCCCTCCACTACGTCGCTAGCCAGAGTCTTCCACTTCATGACAACTCTGTGACTAAAGAAATACTTCAAAACATCCCTTTGACTCATCTGAGTCTTCAATTTCCAATCGTTACCCTTTGTTTCTGAGTCCAATCTCTAGAACATCCTCTGTCCACCTTGTCAATTCCATGCAGTATTTTGTTTGTTGTTATCATGTCTCCCTAACCCTCCTGTCCTCCAGTGTTGTCAGGCCGATTTCCGTTAACCTTTCTTCGTAGGACATTTCCCCTAGCTCTGGAACTAGTCTTGGTGCAAACCTTTGCACTTTTTCTAATTTCTTGACGTGTTTGACCAGGTGTGGTTGAAATTAAGACACATTTGCAAAATCTACGGTGCTCTTCACACCAACTCCAAGGCTGAGGGACTGATTACCTCATCTTTTGTATATAGTTCTACTTTCTTCCATTCATGTCCTTGAATTTTTATTGATAAAGCCACTGGATGGCGAAACGTCTACAATAAAGGTTCCCAGATGTTGCACATGTATCTTAATTTCATCTTGTCTGTATTGTATACCATTCTTGTACAGGTATGGGTTCCAAACTTGTGCTGCATACCCCAGTATGGGCCTCACGTACACGGTGTACAAAGTCTTGAACGATTCCTTACTGAGGTATCGGAACACTGTTCTCAGGTTTGCTAGGCGCCCATATGCTGCAGCAGTTATCTGCTGAGGTTTGTAGTCTTTCGCCACCTAGACCATACTCTGTCTGCGATTTCTTTTCCCTTCCGCGATCTTCATGACTTAAAATTTGGCGGGGTAAAATTCGAGGAGCCAGTTGTTGGATCAGGCTTGCAGTATGTCTAGGTGTCTTTTTCTAGTCCTGCTTGATCCTCATCCAATCTAATTCTTCTTATTAGCTTCACATCGTCTGCAAACAGGGTCACTTCTTAGTCTATCCCTTCCATCATGTTATTTACATATACAAAAAAATAGCACTGGTTCTAGGACTGACCCCTGTGGAACCCCACTTGTCACAGGCGCCCACTCTCTTGTGAGGAACTGTGTCGAAGGCCTTCTTGCAGTCCAAGAAAATGCAGTCTACTCCGCTCTCTCTCGAGTCTTACTGCAGTTACCTTGTCAGAAAACTCCAGTATTCTTGTGACACCGAATTTTCCTTCCCTGAATCGTTGCCGGTTGTCGTTTATAAGCTTATTCCGTTCTAGGTGTTCCACCACTCTTCTCCTGATAATCTTCTCGATGACTTTGCATACTATACACGTAAGTGATACTAGTCTGTAGTTTAGCGCCTCCTGTTTGTCTCCTTTCTTAAAAATGGGAACTACATTTGTCGTCTGAGCAGGCCTATTGGCCCATACTAGGCAGGTCCTTCACATTCCATCCCACTAACAAGATGTTTGTTCAACCCAATCTTCAATGCTACCTAAGAAATAAGCTTGATAACTCTATTTACTCATGTGCAATTCCCACTCAAATCCAACACCTCTCACTCATGAATTTATCAAACCTAAATTTGAAACTACCCAAGGTCCTTGCTTCAATAACCCTACTAGGCAGACTGTTCCACTCATCAACTACCCTATTTCCAAACCAATACTTTCCTATATCCTTTCTAAATCTAAACTTATCTAATTTGAAAACATTATTGCGGGTTCTCTCTTGGAGAGATATCCTCAAGACCTTATTTATATCCCCTTTGTTAATACCCATTTTCCACTTGTATACCTCGATCTCTGAACCATTCATCTACATACCTCGATCATGTCTCCCCTCATTCTTCGTCTTACAAGTGAATGTAATTTTAGGGTCTTCAATCTTTCTTCGTACGGAAGATTTCTAATGCTATGTATTAATTTAGTCATTCTACTCTGAATGTTTTCTAACGAATTAATATCCATTCTATAATATGGATATTAATAGTTGAAGAACAAACTGAGCACTCCAGGAAGATTTGAATAGACTGATGCAGTGGTCGGAGAAGTGGCAGATGCAGTTTAATATAGATAAATGCAAAGTTCTAAATATTGGGCATGACAATAACCATGCCACATGTAAACTAAATAATGTAGATCTTAATACTACTGATTGCGAAAAGTATTTAGGAGTTCTGGTTAGCAGTAATCTAAAACTAAAACAGCAGTGCATAAGTGCTCACAATAAACCAAACAAAATCCTTGGCTTCATATCAAGAAGCATAAATAATAGGAGTCCTCAGGTTGTTCTTCAACTCTATATATCCTTGGTTAGGCCTCATCTAGATTATGCTGCACAGTTTTGGTCACCGTATTACAGAATGGATATAAATGCTCTGGAAAACATAAGAACATAAGAAAGGAGGAACACTGCAGCGGGCCCGTTGGCCCACTAACAGAATATTTGTTCAACCCAATCTTCAATACTACCCAAGAAATAAGCTTTGATAATTCTATTTACTCATGTGCAATTCCCACTCAAATCCAACCCCTCTCACTCATGAATTTATCCAATCTAAATTTGAAACTACCCAAGGTCCTTGCTTCAATAACCCTACTAGGCAGACTACTCCACTCATCAACTACCCTATTTCCAAACCAATACTTTCCTATATCTTTTCTAAATCTAAACTTATCTAATTTGAAAACATTATTGCGGGTTCTCTCTTGGAGAGATATCCTCAAGACCTTATTTATATCCCCTTTGTTAATACCTATTTTCCACTTGTATACCTCGATCATGTCTCCCCTCATTCTTCGTCTTACAAGTGAATGTAATTTTAGGGTCTTCAATCTTTCTTCATACGGAAGATTTCTAATGCTATGTATTAATTTAGTCATTCTACGCAGAATGTTTTCTAACGAATAAATATACATTCTGTAATATGGAGACCAGAACTGAGCTGCGTAATCTAGGTGAGGCCTTACACTTCTTGATATAAATCCCAGTAATCTGTTTGCCTTATTACGTATGCTTAGGCACTGCTGTCTTGGTTTAAGGTTGCTGCTTACCATAACCCCCAAGTCCTTTTCGCAATCTGTATGGTTAAGTTCTACGTTATTTAACTTGTAAGTGCTTGGGTTATGGACACTCCCAAGCTTCAGAACCTTGCATTTATCTACACTGAACTGCATCTGCCACTTTTCTGACCAGGAATTGAGTTTGTCTAAATCCTCCTGAAGTTCCCTGACATTTACGTTTGAATCAGTTATCCTACCTATCTTTGTGTCATCGGCGAATTTGCTCATATCACTAGTAATTCCCTCATCAAGGTCATTGATATACATTATAAAAACAACGGGCCCAAGACTGATCCCTGTGGAACACCACTTGTTACAGATCCCCACTCGGATTTAACACCATTGATGCACACTCTCTGCTTCCTATTGGAAAAATAAACACATAAGCAGTATAACGTGATCCTTTATTGACAACGTTTCGCCAATGCAGTGGGCTTTATCGAGTCACAAACGATCTGTTTGTGACTCGATAAAGCCCACAGCGTGGGCGAAACGTTGTCAATAAAGGATCACATTATACTGCTTATGTGTAGATGTGTCACATTATACTGCTTATGTGTTTATTTTTCAATTGTGTCGGTATTTTATACCATTTATTTCCACTGCTTCCTATTGGTGAGCCATGACTCGATCCATGACAGCACTTTTCCCACAATGCCATGAGCTACCACTTTCTTTAACAGTCTCTGGTGCAGTACTCTATCAAAAGCCTTACTAAAATCAAAATAAACAATATCGAATTCTTTATCGTGATCAACAGCCTCAAAAGCTTTACTAAAGAAGGTTAATAAATTAGATAAGCAGGAACGCCCCCTCGTGAATCCATGCTGAGTATCATTAATCAAATTATGGTTATCTAGGTGGCTTCTAATAATATCAGCTATAATTGACTCTAGTAATTTGCCTACAATTGAGGTTAGGCTTATTGGGCGGTAATTTGATGGTAGTGATTTGTCCCCTGCTTTAAAAATAGGAATTACATTAGCCATCTTCCACATATCAGACACTACACCTGTTTGAAGAGATAAATTAAAAATGTTAGATATTAGTTCACAGAGTCCATTTTGCATTCCTTAAGAACCCTTGCTAGAGGTTCATCAGGACCCGGCGATTTATTTTGTTTCAGTCGGTCTACTTGTTTCATAACCATTTCGCTAGTGACTGTGATATTACATAATTTATCTTCTTCAGGGCCACTCTAAAAATTAATTACTGGGATATTATTAGTGTCTTCCTGTGTGAAAACCAAGAGAAAATAATTATTAAAAATAGAGCACATATCATTCTCCTTGTCAGTTATATGCCCAGAGTTATTTTTAAGGGGAACTATCTCATCCCTAACTGGAAAAAACGTTTTGGGTTAGTTTTTGAATCCCTAGCAACTTTAATTTCATAGTCCTGTTTAGCTTTTCTTATACCCTTTTTAACGTCCCTCTTAATTTCAGTATACTGATTTATAAGATGACCCTCACCTCTATTTATGCGCCTATAATTTTTTTTCTTCTGCACTAAAAGATATTTGAGCCTCTTATTCATCCATTTTGGGTCATTTCTACTTGATCTAATTTCTTTATACAGGATAAATGTTCTTTGGGCAGTCTGTATAGTGTTAAGAAAGCTGTCATATTGATAGCTCTCTTTGTTACCCCAGTCCACAGTTGATAAGTGTTCTCTAAGCCCATTATAATCTGCTAAGCGAAAGTCTGGGACTGTTACTGAATTATCCCTACTTATTGACTTGTGGTCGCTTGTGCCGAGTTCCTCTGTAATTTCTAAATTATTAACAAGGGATTCCTTGTTTGCCAGAACCAAGTCAAGTAGGTTATTTTCCCTTGTAGGTTCTGTCACAAACTGCTTCAAAAAACAATCCTGAACTACTTCTAAAAAGTCGTTAGATTCTAAATTCCCTGTCGAAAAATTCCAATCAATCTGACTAAAGTTAAAGTCCTCTAGAATTACTACATTATCATGCCTTGTGGCCTTAACAATATCCTCCCAGAGTAGTCTCCCTTGTTCCCTTTCTAAGTTTGGAGGAAGATATATCACGCCTAAAATCAATTTTTCACACCCCTCTGAAAATTCTATCCAGACAGACTCAGTATGTATTATTTCAGACTTTATTCCCGTTTTTATGCAACAATTTAAATGATCACGAACATAGAGTGCCACCCCACCCCCCTTCCCAATACTTCTGTCTACTTGGAACAATTTAAACCCTGGATGTGACATTCAGCAGGCATGTCCCAATTTTTCATATTAAACCACGTCTCAGTTATTGCAAAAATATCAATATTACCCGCACTAGCAACTAATCTCAACTCGTCCATCTTATTTCTAGCACTACGACTGTTAGTGTAATATACATATCAAGACCCCCCTTTCTCTTTACCCTTCCTGCTCATTTCTGTTTTTCCACTATACCTATTACAGTCCTTGTCACTTAGTGCCACTGACTTTCCAATATCTACCTTATTCTGCCTATTACTAGTTCTCCTAGAATTCATAATATTACTACACTGGGACTTCACTGTTTTTCCCCCATAACCCATACCACTAACTTTTTCTAGTTTAAAGCCCTAACAGCTCTCTCCACTGCAGTTGCCAGTGCCCCTACCCCAGACCTAGATAAGTGAACCCCATCCCTGGCATACATGTCATTTCTGCCATAGAAGAGGTCCCAATTGTCAATGAATGTTACTGCATTTCCTTTACAGTATTTGTCCAGCCAGCAATTGACACCAATTGCCCTGGACAACCAATCATTTCCAACTCCTCTCCTTGGCAAAATACCACATATGACAGGGTTCCCACCCTTCTTCCTAATTATGTCTATTACTGACCTATACCTGCTAGTCAGGTCCTCACTCCTACGTCTGCCAACATCGTTGCCTCCAGCACTGAGACAGGATTGCTCCCATTACCTCTCATGATGTCGTCCTGACGTCTAACAACATCCTCCATCCCAGCCCCAGGAAAGCAAACCCTCTGTCTCCTACTTCTATCTTTCAAGCAGAAGGCTCAATCAATGTACCTAATCTGACTATCCCCAACAAGAACAATGTTCTTACCTTCCTTGGTGTCATTCATCGTGATGTTCCCAGTAGTCGACTCACATTCATTGGGTAACACGGAGAATCGGTTAGATGTTTTCACAACAGTTTCCTGGATCTTCGTTGATTCTACCTCTCCATCCGTCCTCTTGAACCTTAACTTTGTCCCATGCATTCCAGCCACTGGGTCCTCTGTCCTTGGGGAACTGTGTTTTTCCTACCTGTTCCCTGTTTTCCTGCACCTGAAACTGACTTACCACTTCCTTGAGCCGGTAATTGAGAAGTAGACTTTAATCCCTGGGAACCATTGATTCTGGTGGTTAGTAGGCTGAAAACTCTTTGGAGTATGAGGCTGGAAAAAATTTGACTTAAACATGTGAAATTTCATATTCCTTCTAGTTGGTGGAGAAAAATTCTTAACATGGCTAAAAACCTTTCACCCAACTCTAAAGCATGGTTAAAATCATCAAAATATTTTTCCTCAAGATATACCTTAAGGTCAGGAGGTACACTGTCTGTTCAAAAGATCCTCTAGCAAAATTAAAGTCAATACACCTCCAAAATCACCTACAACATCCTTGGAGCGGCAGCATTTCGTCAGCAGCAACATCTTCTCCTTTCCATACTCCACCAAGGATTGTCCTTTCTGCAACCTTAACCTTCTAAATTTCTGCCTATACCTCTGACAATATCCGATAAGCCAATAACACAACATCCTTCATCATCTCATAATCTGAAAATTCATGTTCCTCTAGAGAGCTAACAGCTTGTAACCCTTTACCAATTAACTGGTTTCTTGCTAATGTGGCCCAGTTACCGTCTGGCCACTGCTGGGATTTTGCTATTTTTTCAAACAATGTGAAAAAGTTATCAGGATCATTCTCAAAAATTTTTTGGGACAAACTTTATAGCGTGTTCCAAATTAAATATGTCTACCTTGTTACCTGTTGCATTTTGTGAAGCAGCAAACTGTCGTTCTTTCTCTCTTTAGCCCTAAAAATTTCCAACTCTTTCTCTTCCTGGATTTTAGCAAGTTCAATCCTTATCAGAGCGTTGTCTTTCCTAATTAAAGCTAATTTTAGTCGTAATATCTCTACTTCATTATTCTCAGTATTAACAGTAGGGTTTGATTCAGGATCTGCTCCCAGACCTCTGTCACCACTAGAATCTCTACTGCTTACAGACATCTTTGAAATTAATAGCACAAAACACTTGCCTATTACAGTAGAAATAACTTATATAAAATAATAAATCACACTACAAAGCATATAGGTAAATTAAATGATTATATACACAGAGAATTATTTTTACTAAATAACTCCCCAAAATTACTAAATATGCACACACAAACATCAGGCAGAAAAATAATTGTAATACACTTGAAAAAAGTTACTGTTAATATATCCTTCCTGTAAAAACTCTCCAGGTTTCAAATGTGAATTATCATTCTAACTTTGATAATTCATCCCTGGAGGCCACCATGTTACGACTTCGATATCGTAACTTAAATAAAAAGGTCCTGGCTCCTAAATGGCTGCTCAATCTGGTGTCTAGGGGCATTTAAATTACACTGAAAAACACAGCAACTCTAGGGCCAGCATACAATTATATGTTAAACAATAATAATTTAGGAAGGAAGGACAAAAACTCACTTATATAAAAATATGTCTATACTTTAAAGTAAATTATATACAACTTATAACCTACTACATAAAACCACCACACTCCAGTTCACTAAATTAATATTTATAAACAGGGAGGCTCCATGACTTCCCCATCCCTTTCCTGCAGGCTACTTATCCTAGTTAAAACGTTATATGTACTCTCCAAAACAGACCCTTGCACACACTAGGGCCTTAAAAAAACATGAGAGCATTTACACATTAAATTACCTATAGTATACACAAAAAAAACTCACCAAACCACCTCCTCACACTACCGCCAACCCATGACACTTCACACAGCCGCCTTCCTACACGTACTAAACTAAACACCTTATCTGCTCCTGTCCTGGCCACTGCATTTTCACGAATAATACGCGTCTCGTTCCAGTACAAACTCGGAAAATGACATTATGTATGGAACGTTTTTTATCAAATATTTTACTGCAGCACACTGTGTAACAGGTTAGCGTGCAGATACAGTGGTTATTGACCAGTTACAATGGCCATTGTGCAGGTATAAAAAGAGGAGTGTCAGTGTAATAGATAGTGGTTTTACAGTGGTCAGTGTGCAGTTACAATGGTAAGAGTACATGTGAAATGATCAATGTGAGTTTCAGTGATCAGTCTGAAGGTAAAATGTACAGGTAAAAGAATCATTGTGCTGGTACAACGATTATTGAACTAACATAATATAGTTTAGTTAAATTCTGAAATATTCTAAATTCAACTATATATCATTGGTCATTTTATATTTATTTAATATTACTAAATTATATTCAAACAAAGCGCTAAACCGACAAGGGTCAAGCAGTAATATTGCTAAAAAAATCAATGGAATATATTCTTTCGTTACCCTCAAATTGATTATCATTATAATCAAAACCTAGCGCTAAACCCACTGGGGTCATACAGCGCTTTCCTCAAATTGAATTTCGCTAAGTGGTATAGATATGTTGATGATAATTTGTGTCTCATGCCTAAGAATATAGACATAAACCATTTTCTTGTTAAATTAAATAGCTTAGCTCATTTCATAAATTTTACTGCTGAGTTCGAACTAAATAACTCATTGCATTTCCTAGATGTTTTAATTATTAAGGGTAACAATGATTTTAAATTTAAAATTTACAGATAGAGTTAAACTGTCGGTTTTCTCATCAGTGTTTTTAAGAGCTTTACGTATTTGTAGTCCAGAGTTCATAGATGAAGAAATCTTTAAAATTTATGAAATAGCTAATGATCTAAAATACCCAAGAAACGTAATTGAGGAATCCTTTAAAATAGCTAGAAATACTTTTTACAATCCAAAAAGGGACAATCAACCTTATTCAACTAAAAATATGTTGGTTCTCCCTTACCATGAAAACTTGGTTGATATTCCTTCCTTTCTTAAGAATTTTAATATCAAAGTTGTATTTAAAAATCTTGATACAGTAAAAAAAACTTTTGATAAAAAATTCCCCCAAAATGCTGACGGATGTATCTATAAGATTCCTTGTATAATATGCGATAAAGTTTATTACAGTCTAACTGGTAAAAGTTTGCCGGTTAGTGTTTATATAGTGAAATCAAAGATATGTCAGAAAGGTTAACTAAGTTCATTTCGACATTATTTTAAGACCCTCCTTCCTCTTGTAAACGTTCAGAAATTGTTTCAATAAGTATGTTCGTTTTGAACATTTCAATGACTTCCATTTAAATTAGTGGCTATCTGGAGTTTAAATTCATAACTTCCAAAAAGAGTTTTCTTCCGTAAATACGTTTTAGAAACTTAATTTTATTATCTCTCACATCTTTCTCCTAGTCTGGGTTTTTTCTTTGCTCTTAATTTTCGGTATTTTGGATTTAACACTTGGTTTTCATTTTACAAATTAAAATAAAAGATTTGGTTCCAGTTTGTTTTTATCACACCATACCATGGGCGGGGATTGAACTCATGGCGAGTGAGTTGTAAAACTACCATTTCATTTGCCTATTAGTTTATAGTTTATTAAATATTGATTTGGAATTAATATAGTAAACGTGTGTTTTCATACGTTTACTTTATTAATTCCACATCCTCTTTTCATGGTTCTTCACCTGCATGCTAATACTTTGGATATATAAGGAAATAAAGAATGCTTTATGGAAAAGTCCATTTGCGGTAGCTAATTCGTTGCCGTAAAAAACAAAAGTAGGTGAACCAAAATGTAGATGGGTCAGTGAATATTATGTCAGAAAATGAAAATAACATAAAAATAGTTGATGACAGAAATATGAGCTGTGATTGACGTCTTTCCCTTTCAGAAGATTGTCAGCCTTCGTTGTTTTCTTTGTTCCAATAATAGTACTGATGTACCCAATTTTATTTAATTAAAAAGGGCTTTATAATAGTGATAATTTTACTGTTATGTTAATGTTGATTAACTAACTTCTGCTCCAACAACAGCCACGACGCCTCCACCAGTCATATTGTACGAAAAAAACGGGACGGTGCGAGTGTGGGGCTGCCAGACTCTCTCCCTGGGGCTGGGCACAAGCACCAGGATGGTGATGGCAGGCAGTAATGACTACACATGGTCCAGCCCCGGTATCTGCACTGGTGAGTAATATTTGACTGGGGTTCCTTGGCCATGTAGACGTGGCAAGGAGTATTTGAGTCGTGATTGTTGTCTTGTTGAAATTATGAAGAACATAAAACAATTGGAGTTGGTATCACATGTAACACATGGTGACAATATGTCTTTTGAAAGGATGTTACTTAGGTAAGGGCTAAGTCAGAGTTGGTTGAGAGATGAAAGAGAGGAAGAAGCAAAGCAGATTTTTACTTAAAGATAACTTGAAAAACAAGGAGAATTTGACTGATTATTCACCGAAACCCTTACCTTCTCCCTCGCTCACACTCACGTCTGCACTCACACTCACACCTGCACTCACACTCACATCTACAAAATATGATTCATGATGCACTGATCACGAATCATAACTTGTTTAGTCTATTGCGCAAGTTTTTATTTTAAATTTATGATCAATATTTTGGATAATTAAGTTTGAAGAATCACATTATATATTGTACTATCAATCATAAGTATTTTATTATGTATAGTTATTAAGTGTGGTCTATGTAATGTTAAAAAGTAATTTTTCTTAACACAACATTATTATATATATATATATATATGTATAACAAAAGAAAGAAATTTCGATGCAGTCATATAAACATATTTACATCATAGTTTTCAGTGTTTTTCGCTTGTGTCAGGTATCTCTTCTCCACACCAGTGTCTAACAGTAGCCAGTCATCAAACTAATTGTTAGGTTTCCCCTCATATCTCTTCCATGATGGATGTTTTGGTGAAATCGTTTACTGTGTTCATCACTAACACCACCGAGGTTAAGGTGAGAATAAAAGAAATGAACCTTGAGGGACATCCAACATCCCAGAAAATCAGATGCTATCAATAACACTTTTACAGTATTATTGTAATCACCACTGTGATGATTACCCAACAAATTTGCGCAACTGTTTAAGAATTCTTCCCTATGCTTTCAGCTGAGCATCTTGGAGACTCATCACAATGATAATCATTTAGTGGCTTTCGAATTTGATGTCAGATGAAGATACATCAGTTTAGCATTACTAACTTTGGGAAACATCTTCAGATAGGCAAATCCTTCACCTTACTTGTCCAAAGTTTTGACGAAGATTCTAATGAAGCTTAGCTTGATGTGTAGAGGTGGAACAAGTATGTCCTTTGAATCCAATAATGGCCTGCGGTGAATTTTCTTAACGCCTGCCTCATACGATTCTAGGTTGGCAACAAACGTTGCATATAGTGCTGCTTTGTATATCGACTGTACCTCAGGCAATGGAAACATTAGTACTTAATAAATCAACCTTGTAGTCCAAGTAACAAACCAATTATTACTTTTAGGTTATAACAAATTATCAAATTCGATCAGAGTGACAAGTTTTTGCAATGTTTCGTTCGTTTCTTACAAGTCTTCTGCGAGAGTTAAAGGCATAATTGGTAGGTTGTTGTCATTGTGAAGTAAGACTGACTTCAAATTTGTCTTCATGGAATCAATAATGAAAGGCCCATTTCAGGATCATGATGTTTACCAAAGGCATGGATAAGTTAATGAACCTCACAAGAGTAACATTGGTTATTTTTCCAATTTAAAGTAAGTTTCTAGCCTTATCTGTCGCTTTTTGAACAAACTGATTATACTATCTAGGTGCAGTAAACTTTATTAGCATAATCTTGAATGAAGTAACATTTTCGGTTTCATGAATAAATAAAGATCACGCACGAGATCGTTAAAGTCACTTTGAGTCACTGGATGTGGTTCCTAGTTGTTGACTCCATTGGCTTCTTCATTATCCAAAGAGAAATAATTCTTTACGTTATGGTGGTACTAGAATAGTACCGCCATAACTTAAAGAAGGTGGCACTAGAATAGTACCACCTTCTGATTACAGGAGGAACATCTGGAAATGTTATTCTGGATATGTTTTTTCATGAAAATTCCGACACTCTGATACAGATATAACAATTAGTGGTGTGATGCTTTGGTTCTCACCATACCAACAGAACTTTAATGACATGCATGTCTTCATTCCTGCAAGCAAAGTAACAGTCAAGAGCTGTTAACTGTAGATTGTGATCTCTGACCTTCACACCAAATTAATGAAAATACTCTCCTCTCACAAGATGAGTGATGTTTTGTTTCTGCTTTTCTGGAGTAAAGTTGCCACGTACATAAAAACATTACGGTTGTTTACGTAACCTTGGGCATTATGATAAAAGAATCTAATAAATCCACAAAACTCATAAATCATCGTTCACAAAATGAATAAGCATTCAGAAGAGAATATAGTTGAAAAGTAACTGAGGTGAGGGTGAGGTTCTGTTTGACAGGACCTGTACAACTGAAGCAAAACTAAAAAGATGTAAATACAAAGTTTACTAATAGTGATATCTCATACAAAACTTTCACAACACACCCATAAAAACGGTAAAATAATATACTGCTTTACGTACAAGAATAATATTGAATCTAAAATCAGAATTCTAACATACTTCACATGAAACAAAGGGGTTCAAATTCAATGAACAGTTCCAGTGCAATCAGCTCAGGTTACTACGATATACACCTCACTGAAGCTACATTAAGAGATATCCTGTAGGGTACGTAATAATATGGAACACATCACAATAGATGAAAAAGCCAAGGTCTTACACCTAAGCACAAATTACAAAGAGAAAAAATTACTAAAATACATATATACCTATAGACACTTACTGGGTATACGTACACTGACACACTTTGCTGCACACACACACACACACACACACACATGCAATTGTATATAGGAAACTTAACCAAATAATAAGCAAAGTTATATGACTCACAGATGCACCTTTGAGACAGTCCCAATAAAATAAACCACACACAGGTAGATAGAGGAATCATCATAATACCCAATAAACTGTTCACACGTACAGCAAGGTCTGCAAAAAAAGTCTAATTAGTACTGTACAAAAAAGACAAGTGGTGAGAGGTAATAGAAGGGTTAGTTAACAACAGTTGGGACTGCAAGTATGCAATATGATCCTTTAGTAAATTAAAATGCAAGGAAAAATGTTATTAATAAAAAAATTGAACACTAGTTTATGCTCTTAACTTGCTTAAAAAATACCTTCAATTAAGGATTGAATTATCAGCTGAGAGAACACACATTGCAAATGTAAGCAGCATTAATTAGCTGAAATGGCTGATCACTGTCGTAATAAAAAAAACAAAGGAAAAAATAAGCATTAAATACGTCTGTATAGTGCAGCAGTATTGGCAGGATTATTAAATAAATGCATAATAAAAACACCCATAACTGGCTGTGTTGCAATGACACAAGTATTAATGAGACGATAAGGCCAAAAAACACACACTATCAATCAACGGCAAAAAAGAATTAAGATGTTTATAAAACACGATAAAAATTATGCCATTTTTATCGTGTTTTATATACACCTAATAATATCCAGGAAACACCGATGTCATAAGAGGTTTTCTTCTCCAGGATATTAGCGGGGTTGTTTGAGAGATCAATTGACATTTGTTTACTCCAACGACAAAGAGATCGCCAGCTGTTGTCACTACTAGAACTAGACATTTTAAGGGTGAGCTCGAAATCTAGGAAAGTTCTGTCTTCACCTGTTCTGTCGAGTGTAGAAGCAAAAATAGGCTTTCCACAAAATTTATTTGTATTGAACTGTAGAAGAGAGGCTGTGAGACTAGGCAGAATGCAAAAACCTGCACTGCACTGTGCTGCTGAAGGAATAACTAGAGGGATGTGAGGGGAAAGGGCAGGGCTGGCAGAGATATGAGTAGGTGTTACGTGAAGAATCAACTACCATTTGTTCTCAGTATTTCTCCAAGGCTCTAGTTTATAGCTTCAGAACTTCTTTTCCAGCCGGCTTAAAATTTTCATCACTGGTGAATTTTAGTGGAACAACTGTCAAGTGTAGCTGCTCTCTGCTCAGTGTTATATAGAACATTACCGAAATTGATTTCCTTGAGATAACTTTAGAAAATATCTTCTGACTGGCTTCACAACTGAACCACTTGTTTATTCTATTTAAAAGAAGGTTGGTTTTGTTACAGGTGTTACTGGAATATTAATGGAGAGCCAATTTTAATCTGGAAATGGTAATGCATTATTTTAAACCATGGTATTTTTTATTTGCCTTGATGCTAGTGAGAGGCTCTTTATTCAAGAGCTATACTTACTCTCTCCTTACCTGAACAGTCCCAATGCTTTTCATTCCACAGGCTCTATATGACCCCTACTGATATACTTCTTTCCCATGATTAAATTAAAATAATTCTGAATGTCATCAATCTTTAATGGTTTATTCTTCTTCTGGAATGGATTACACTCACTTTGTGCATAGACTGTGCAGGTTCATATTTTGTTTAATTCTGTGCAGTAACTGGAGAATGCCTCTTCTGGTCGGCTTTAAACTTTTATTACTGATATGTATTCCTTAATAGAAGCTTAGCATTGATCATAGGTTATTAACTGATTTCTGTGAAATTACTGGAGAATATTTTCTATGATCATAAATAAATCACAGGGTTTGACGTTATTGTTATCCTAGGTTAATTACACATATACACCTAACATCTATGTACCCTCAAGACCATTTATATAAAAAATTGTATGTTATATACCAAAACTTAAAGTAAAACTTAATTATTTACATGCATAAACTTTAAATTCTATTTAATCTTACATGAGAAAAGTTTGTTGTGGTTTTGGCTGTGTTGTTTCTAATTTCCTTGTTTATGAACGAAAAAAAAGGAAAATTTAAATACTGGTGTTCATACCACAATTTCTGAGTGCCTCATTCAATTGGCTTCATCTCTCAATTATGATAACTTGATAATGTAAATTCTGAGTGACTTCGAGTTTAATGTGCTGGTGTATTTTAGATATTTGTCTCTCTTAATGTCTCTTCAGTTTGACCTCAAAGCTGGCGTTTCTTTATGGAAGATTTGAATTTGGGTCGGGATTTGTAATTTTTTATTTTTATTTGTCATTTTTCATTGACGAAATTGGGCTATTAATGTCTATATGATAAGTCGTGACTTCATTTCCTGATTTGCTTCGTCACTAATATTAAACTGAATTACAGATTTAGGACACACTCTGCAGGTCTAGGGTTATGCAATACTGGGACACCTTTGCTCGGATCGCTCAGCGACCGTAAAAGATCTAGTTTAAAGTATTTATTTAATTCTGGTTAACCTAGTTAATATTTTTTTGTATTTTCAAAATATTAATTTGTTAAATTAAGCTTTTAATTTTTAAACCTTTTTTTTTCTTCAACCCAAGACTGGCAATTCTTCACTATTCAGGAAGCCTCAAAAAAGGGAACAAGCCAGAGCATCATCCAAACCCACACACATCCTCACAAATACTTGTTTTATATCCCCAGTCACTAACGACACTACAGCGTGCACCACCATCCCAACTCAACCAGTCAACACCCATGTAGTTAAAAACTTCACCTGGAATACAAGCAGCAGCATCGTCTACGGAGTGTACTACGAGTGTAACAATGGATGGTACCTGGCATCTGGCTCACCTGGCTTGCTGACGCAGTGTGTGGCTGGTACCTGGACGACTTTCTCTGAAGACTGCATTCCAGGTAAGAAGTGGAGGCTGCTGCTTCTTTGTTCTGGGTAGTGGGGATCGAGAGAAACAGAAACGTCTTATAGGAAACGAGGTGTCGTGATACGAGATGTATTGGCTCATCTCTCAGCCAATATTTAGGACAGTCAGTTCTTATACCATTTATTTATTGTTGTTTTTCTGAAAATTACAGATATCATGCTGCAATAATCCACTTTTAATCACATCATCCGCACCCTACCTTTAAAGTACAAATACTGTACTTCCAACCTCCGAATCTCAAGTCCGGCTTAACATTTCTTAATCCTTTAATAAATGTTATTTTCCTCACACTCCAACAGCATGTCAAATCCCAAAAACTATTTGTCTCTGTCTATTCCAATCTAATGCACTTATATGATGACTGCTGGATGTTTAACTTACCTCTTAAACCCTCATTTACACTCTCCTTCCAACCGTTCCTGGAACGTCCCCTACACCTATCACCATAGATTTCTCTACGTTCTTAGTCCTGGAGTATACCTGGAAAGGGTTTTGAGGGTCAACGCTCCCGCGGCTCGGTCTGATACCAGGCCTCGTGGTGCATCAGGGTCTAATCAACCAGGTTGTTACTGCTGACCGCACGGAAACCCACGTAAGAACCACAGCCCGGCTGATCAGGTTCTGACTTTAGATGTCTGTTCAGTGTTTTCTTGAAGACAGTCAGGGGTCCATTGGTAATCCCCCTTATGTATGCTGGGAGGCAGTTGAACAGTCTTAGGCTCCTGACGCATATTGAGTTGTCTCTTAGTGTTGCTTGCTGTCACTTCGAACCCCATCCCTTCAAGAGGGTAAGGCGGTGACTAGCTTGCTTGTTCCCCCTCTCCCCCCCACCTCATCCTCCCCATCCTACCCCACCCAATACCCAAACCACTACACTGGCCTAACCACAAAACACACTCCTTACACTGCTATCCTTCTAACTTTCCTGTCTTCTTCTTTTTCGGCAACTTCGCCTTTTGGCGATTTAAAACGCAGCAATACAACGGTAACTTGGTACAGAGCACATGATCCATAACTTCACAGCTTAACTATTAGTTATGAGTGAGAAGAGTTAGAATCCTGAGGGAAAGCCTTAGGATGGACCACTAGGCCCGCTGCAGTGATCCTCAAAAACTTGGCATCTTACTTTTACTAGTGGTTCCCCTCCTGCTACGTAATCGAGACCTTCGCGCTTAACGTTTGACAGAATTTAAGATTCCATTCCTATGCCTCAGCTTTATATTGTTCCAGACTATGGAGATGAACCTTTCACTAGGCCGAGGGACTGACCTCCTCAAAAACTATTTCTCCAAAGTTGATGGACTGATTATGTCATCTTCACTTCGCTTCCACAGCTGCTGCCTTTGTATTTGACTGACGAAGCCTGTTGTGTAGGCCAAATATGTCTTACTCATCAAGTTCACCATTTCTAGAAAATATAATTCCCCTCCTTTGTTCCTGACCATAAACTTCACTTTCCTTATGAAAACTTTTTACAGCTTTTTAAAAAATTTCTACCTATTCATGTATTTGCAGCACTAGCCACATCGCTTCCCATTCCATCCTATCCTGTGCTTTAGAAATTTTTTAAAAACAATAATGAACGCCAGTACTTGCTCAATATTTTCAAATCTACTAAGAATAAAATATTCATAATATGATAATAATAATAATAATAATAATAATAATAATAATAATAATTTATGTGCGTGCATATCGTGCAGATGATAAGAAAGAAATGATTGCCAGTGTTATGAATGAAAAGAAGCTGAATGTTCTGGTTCTAAGCGAAACAAAGTTGATGGAGGTATGGGAGTTTTAATGGGGAGAAATAAATGGGATTAGGTCACGAGTATCTGAGAGAGTTAGAGCCAAGGAAGGTGTCGCAATAATGTTGAAGGATCAGTTATGGAAGGAGAAGAGGGAATATAAATGTATAAATTCGAGGATTATGTGGATTAAATTAAGGGTTGGAAGCGAAAAGTGAGGTTGTAAAAAAAAAAGTGAATGCTCGGGTGTTTGAAAGAGGTGCAAGATTAAAAAATAAAGAATGAAACATTTGTGGGACTAGACACATTTGCGTTTTGCTGATGACTCCGTGGTTTTGAGAAATTCTGAAGAGAAATTCAGATGTTGATAGATGAGTCTGGGAGGGTATGTAAATGAAGCAAATTAAATGTGAAATAGGAAAGATCAAGGTGATTTGGGTACCAAAAAATTTAGGTAATGAAAAACTGGATATCAGATACGAGGGAGGGAGGAAGTATGGAGAAAGTAAATGTATTCAGACATTTGAGAGTGGACTTGTCATCAGATGGGTCTATGAAAAACTAGTTTAACTATAGAATTAATGAGGGATAGTGGAAAAGGTAAAGGGTGCACTGAGGAGTCTATGGAGACAAAGAACCTTACCCATGGCTCTTATATGGGTGTGAAGCATGGGTGGTGAATGTTACAAAAGTGGAGATATTATAAGGGTGTCTGAGGGTGATGTGTGGTATGAATATTATGCAAGGAATCAGCAGCTTTGAGATTAGAAAGAGGTGCGGGGTTTCTACAATTATTATCCAGAGGGCTGAGGAGGAGCTGTTGAGGTGGTTCGGACATTGACAGAGGATGGAACGAAATACAAAGGCTCGGAGGGCGTGTAAATCTTTAGTGGAATAAAGGCGGGGTCATCTTAGTAAAGGTTGGAGGGAGGGGGTAGACTTCTAGCAAGCATGCGTGAGCATGTTAGATAAGAGAGAGTGGAAGCAAATGTTTTTTATGCTGTTGGAGTGTGAGCAAATTAAGATTTATGAAGGAATTGAGGGAAACCGGTTAGCTGGACTTAAGTCCTGGAGGTGGGAAGTACAGTGCCTGAGCTCTGAAAGACGGGTGGAGATATGTTGCAGTTTTTGAACTGTAGTGTAGGCCGCCTCCGGCAAGACAGTGACTCGGAGTGAGTGATGATGAAAGTGTTTTTTTTTTCTCTAGTAACCCTGCCTCGGAGGGAAACGGCCGCTGTTTTAAAAATACTACTACTACTACTACTACTAATACTACTACTACTACTACTACTAATACTACTACTACTACTACTACTAATAATAATAATAATAATAATAGTTAAAATAAAAATAATAATAATAACAATAATAAAAAAGTGCATCACGCTCACACACTGAAAATGAACACTGAACATTTATTTTCCTTTCAAATGTTTATCTGTAGCTATTGTATATTGATTTTTGTTCAGTGAAGAGTACACAAAAATTCTGACTTGTCTTCAGCCCCGCGGGATTGTTGTGACTTGAGAAACAATAACACCGACAACTACGGTGTGCAGGCAGCAGTGATTGATGTGGGTAACAACATCGGTACCATCCAGGTTAGTACCCACTACCACCTTTACACTGACTCGCTAAGTAAATACATACATTAAACCATAATAAAAAACGAAGTACTGCCTTGTACTAGACAAGCGCTTCTTACAACTAATTATTCTTAATCATGTATCTATCCAAATTTTCCTTATAATTATTCAAAATATTTGCAATTTCGTAAAAAAGATACTTGGACACATGTACTGGCATATAGAAGACAGGCACTCAAACCCGATCATTTCCATAATGCATCTTTCCGGTCTTCCTTTTGAAGTAAAGTCTTTGCTTCGTTGATGCTACTTATCAGTCACCTTACGTTTTTTGATACTAATTCTAAATTGTTTTATAGCCATTTTCATATTAAATGCGGTGACTTCATCAAAATGACGCAATAAGCGTTTTTTTGGGTATAAATGTAATTTTTTCTCGATTATTATTGATTTTAATTGAATATTTGGAAACGAGAATAAAATGGAATCTCATCCCGCTCTCAGAACCAAGGGTTGTGTCCAGGACGTCTGTAACCAATTATATACATGTTGCCCATTCAATTGCACAGTGATATTAGTACACCCCTCGACTTTGCCTCCACTTTCGCGGCTTATTTATTGTTTTCTGCTGGAATTCTTGATTATTTAGAATATCCTATTTGAGGCTGGTATTTTGTATACTACATGTCAACGTTGTTGGTGGGTCAATAATGATGTATCGTTACCATTAATGATATTTTGTGTTTTTTCTCATTTTTCACAAAATTAAGTTATTCTACTAGTAACTCCTAAATTATGAATATATTCCCATTATTTTTACACACAATATTGAGGAACCATTGTTCTACAAAAAAAAATTCTTAGAATTTACAATAAACTCAATACATCCACGAACATCCAAATATCATAAAGTTTTTCTTCTTAATAATTTTAGTAATTTATACAAGGGGGTTAATAGCCCATTGCTCCCATCATTTTAGTCGTCTTTTAAGACATGGCGTCTTATATATATATATATATATATATATATAAACATTGTCTCTACGTCCACAGCAGGACTCGAACCTGCAAACTCTGTATCAGATTCCACAGTACTTCACCACGCAGCCAGACCCTCGCTCCGTGGTAAAGTACTGTGGAATTATTCATATTATTTTCAAAACTGCTTTTTACGAAACATGATTCTATTATATTCATGTCAACAGTTGACATGCTTGATACAACTTTCTCGGATTTTTGAAAACCAATTGGATTTCAAACAGCTGAGAAAGTTGTATCAAGCAAGTCCATTGTTGACAGGAATATAATAGAATCATGCTTCATAAAAAGGAGTTTTGAAAATAATATGAATAATTATTTTGGTCTATATAAATTGGATTAATTTATAATTAAAAAAAATTGGGAAGAATTTAATGATACATTAGCCAAATAAAAAATCTTAATGTTTTGTTGTAGTATCAGGCGCGCTTCACAGAGTCGGGTGCTATTACGCGACTGTGAGGTGCGGTCTTTGTTACTGTGAGGTGCGGTCTTTGTTACTGTGAGGTGCGGTCTTTGTTACGGTGAGGTGATTGTGAGGTGTAGTCTTTCCCCTTTATATGCTTTCTTGTTGATGTTTTGTTTTATAATGTGAGTAATCACGAAAGCGCTTGGAATTTCGCTAATTATATATACGTATATATATATATATATATATATATATATATATATATATATATATATATATATATATATATATATATATATATATATATATATATATATATATATTATTATATATATATATATATATATATATATATATATATATATATATATATATATATATATATATATATATATATATGTCGTGCCGATTAGGTAAAACTTGCGATTTTGGCTTAAATAGCAACGCTTACCTTGCCATATAAGACAAGTGAAAATTTGTGTATGCAATAATTTCGCCAAAATCATTCTGAACATAACGAAAAAATATATTTCATTGTGTTTGTTTATTATTAAATTAATGTTAACGTATCTAAAATATATTTAGTTGGGTTAGGCTAAATTAAATTGCGCTTGATGTAATAAGGTTAGGTAGGTTTTCAAAGTTTCTCTTGGTACAAAATTATAAATTCTTACATTAACATAAATGAAAAAATATATCTTTAAACGTATAAGATAAAATTTTAGAAAGGACTTAATTTTAGATGAGTTCTTGCTAATTGACCAGTTTTACCTAATCGGCACGACATATATATATACATGTATATATATATATATATATATATATATATATATATATATATATATATATATATATATATATATATATATATAAATGTAGGAGGTACCACCTCTGGAACTGTCCTGGGGACCCTCATCATCATAGAAAAGAATAAACTTGCTTCAGGGAAAACTCAAAGTTCTCCCTGAAGCTGTTTGAACATTTTCTCCTACCACCCCCTATATTTTCTATATACTTTATTTAAAGACAAAATACATTGCTAAAATACATTGACAAGAATACAATAGAGAGTAAAACAACATAGATAACAACTCAGAGCTACATCATAAATACTTCGTCCAGCTCCCCGGCAGTGCGCCGCGTGCCCAGAATGCTGCATGCATTTTCCCTCTGGATTGCAACACTGAGTCTGTGAAAGAGGAAGCTGGCCGTCCTGTGGTCCTTGGTTTCTATGATGAGTTTTTTACCCAGCTCTTTGAGAAACTTTAGAACACACTTGCTCCATACTCCAAGGGTCTCCGACGCTATTAAGATGAAGTTATAGCAAGGGGTAAGGCCTTCATATTTGTGGGTCTTCTGGGTCTCCCTGTGGCTGGCCGCTCCACCCCTTTCAGCTACAGAGTATGGCAAGTAGGTGTCTGCCATTGTGGCGGAACATGTGTAGTCCCAAGTAATCTGCTTACCATCCTTCCAGGGTAGCATAGTGGCTCCATCAGGACGCTTTTGACTTCCATCAGACCTCTGCGCTTGGGGTTCCCGTTGGGCTGGGCAACGGGCTGCGGCGAGGCTTCTCTTTATGATGTCATTGATCTCCTCATGTCTAGTATACTTCCCTTCTGATGTGTGACACACGAGGCTATGAAGTCCCATCCGGTGAGTATGGGGGCGGCTAGGCGAAGAGCAACACCAATCCGAATGGCCTGTGGGTCGAGTCGAGTGTCCAGGGAGGAATTGGGAACGGCTAGAAGGAAATCTTCTGAGTGTGTTGCCTTCACCGCTAGGAGACGAGCTTTGTCCTTTCCTGATGCTTTGGTGAGCATTGTGTTGGCGATCTTTTCCGTGATCGGTTTGTTCCAGTGGGACTGTTGGTGCTCTTTGGGAGGAGCTGGTCTACTGGAGGAGTCTGTAAGGGTGTCCCACCGCACGGCTGCTTCAATGAACCTGGAGTCTTAATTAAGCTCCCATCACACCTCTCAAGCGTGCGGGGACAATCTTCTTGACTAATCCACTGGAAGTCAAACACGACGACAGAAATGCAGGTAAAGTTACCTGCGTTGCTTTGCGCACCCCTACACCCCCAGTCGCACTGGGAGGGTTGCTTGCTCCCTTGCTGATACTCTAGTGACAGATTCAGTGCCTTCTTAAAGGTTGATCTCAGGTGTGCGTCATACTCGTCAAGTGTTGGGTTGTCAAAAGAGGGTGCGCACCTCAAGAAGTGAGTCTTGGCATAGTAAGACACCTTGTGAGGATATACAGAGCATCATGGGCATCAAGATCGCTTATTCTCTCCTCCATTCTCTTCAGGTCATTCACTTTGTCCTTGAGGACCGTGTCCAAGGAGTGGTAGTAGAGACTTCCGGGAGGATTGTTCGCACAGCACTAATTATTTCTTGGTTCACTGTGATGATTTCGCACTTGGAGGGATTGAGGATGAGTCCTAAGGCTTCTCCCTGTGTCTTCACCAGTTGTAGGTCCTCTAACAGGGACTCCCCAATACCCGCCAGAGTGCCATCATCCAGGTACCAGATGTTGAGCTCGCTGCGTAGGCTGGAAGTTAGTTCTCTTACTGCCAAACAGAAGAGAAGTGGAGCTATTGGATCACACTGCTGAACACCCTCTGATGAGGGAATTTCATCTTCGCCAAACAAATGAGTTGAGGGTTTGCTGCAGCCAGCTGAAATGAGTAAAAAAGAATGGGGAACCGATCCTGAACGGCCGGCTAGACCACATCTCTCTTAACCATATTAAAGGCATTTCTAAAGTCAAGTTTGACTACGTCCTTGTCTTCTGGTAGGTCCCTGATGAAGGCCTTTGCTGCATGAGTTGCGGCTTCGCTGCCTTGAGAGACCCCAAAGCCCAGTTGGTGTGGCTGGAGTAAACTGGCAGCTTCTAGGCGAATGTTTCTTACTGCTGCTTTGGCAACGAGACGGCGAAGAGTGTTGCCAACAGCAATGGGTCTCATTTCCCCATCCTTCTTCTTCAAAGCGCATAATGAGGCTCCAAAAAAGAAAGGTTTAATTTCTTCTGGGATTCTTCCAGCCAGGCAGTTGTTGACGAAAGTTGTTAATTCGGTGAGAAGAATTGATGCAGATGCTCCGAGTACTGGATTTACCATCTCTTTGAGGTGTTGTGGTCGAATTATATATATTATATATATATATATATATATATATATATATATATATATATATATATATATATATATATATATATATATATATATATATATATATATATATATACGTATATGTAAAGGTACCACCTCTGGAACTGTTCTGGTGACCCTCATCCTCAGAGAAAAGAATAAACTTACTTCAGGGCAAACACAAGCTTCTCCCCGCAACTGTTTGAATATTGTCTTCTACCACCTCCTATATTCTGTATTCTAAGAAGACTATTTAAAGACAAAATACATTGACAAAAATTACAATAGGGAGTAGAACAACTTAGATAACATCTCACAGCTATATCTCGAATACTTCGTCCAGCTCCCCGGCCGTAGACCGCGTGACCAGAATGCTGCAGGCATTTTCCCTCTGGATTGCAACGCTGACTCTCTGAAAGAGGAAGCTGGCCGCTCTATGATCCTTGGGTTCTCTGATGAGTATTTCACCCAGCTCTTTGAGGAACTTCAGAGCACACTTGCCCCATGTTCCAAGGGTCTCCGGCCCAATTGGGATGAAGTTATAGCTAGGGATTAGGCCTTCATATTTGGGCTTCTTCTGGGTCTCCCTGTTGTTGGAGGCTCCGCCCCCTTCAGCTTCAGAGTATAACAAGTAGGTGTTTGTCAATCTGTAGTCCCAGGCAATCTGCTTACCATCCTTCCAGGGTAGCATAGTGGCTCCATTAGCATGCTTTGACTTAAACTTCCGTCAGACCTCTGTACTTGGGTTTCCCGTTGAGCTGGGCAACCGGCTGTGGCGAGGCTTCTCTTTATGATGTCGTTGACCTCCTCATGTCTTGCATACTTCGCTTCTGATGTGTGACACACGAGACCATGAAGTCCGAATTGATCAGCCGTCGCCCTGCCGCAAATACTTCTATGTATGGTGGTGATGGGGCGGCTAGGCGAAGAGCAACACCAATCCGAATGGCCTGTGGGTCGAGTCGAGTGGCCAGGGAGGAATTGGGAACAGCTAAAAGGAAATCTCCTGAATGTTGTGCCTTCACCACTAGTAGGCGAGCTTTGTCCTTTTCTGATGTGTTGGTGAGGATTGTGTTGGCGATTTTTTCCATGATCGGTTTGTCCCAGTGGGACTGTTTGTGCTCTTTGAGAGGAGCTGGTTTACTGGAGGAGTCTGCAAGGGTGTCCCACCGCATGCCTGCTTCAGTGAATCTGGGGTCATGAGCTCATACCGCGTCTTTCAAGCGTTCAGAGAAAATCTTCTTGACTAATCCACTGGAAGCCAAACACGAAGACAGAAATGCAGGTAAAGCTACCTGCGTTGCTTTGCGCACCCCTATACCTCCCAGTCGCACTGGGAGGGTTGCTTGCTCCCATTGCTGATCTTCCAGTGACAGATTCAGTGCCTTCGGATTGCCTTGCGCACCCCTATACCTCCAAGTGTTGCATATGTGTCTAATTTATCAACTTGTCGGTTCTCTGAACCATTCATCTACACTCTTGATAATGTTTTGTCCATGTGAGCCTCCGGAGATTAGTTCCAAACCGTTTACTCAAAAGTTTTTATCTTTATATATATATATATATTATATATATATATATATATATATATATATATTCCTCGGTTGGAGACAGCCGACTTGTTGAAAAAAATATGTATATATATATATATATATATTGTCAGGGGAACGCCTTCCACCTGAACAAAAAATTGATGGAAAAATAAATAAATAAATAAGCAGAGGATATTAAATAAAGATGAGTTTTCTGGATTTTACTTAAAATTAAATAGAACAAAAAAAGAATGACCGTTGTGGTTCTGATCTGTTGGTGAATCAGGAGTATACAATGACCAGATGTTGGAGAAATGATGTTGGTCTCCTCCAGGTTGATGTTAAGACTGCGGAGTAGATGGTAAGTCTCCGATGTTATTGTCTCCTGCGACCAAGGAGTTAGAGCACCACACTGCAGGTGTCAAAAGGTGAGATTCCAAACACATCACCCTCTAAAACTCACAAGTTACAGAACTTGACTCAGAGGAGTTGACGTGAATTCCCTTATATCCAAGGAAATCTTGCTCACTCGTCTAGCGTCTATCCTGGGAAACCAGTCCAGGAGCATAGCTGATGGTAAAGAAAATATTCTGGTTACCATAGGTTTGTAAAACATTTAAGATAGAAAAAGGTGTTCCATAATGTCCAAGTCACTACTGGTAACCGAAGAAAACATGGTAATCAAACACAAGAAATACTCCTGGTAGTTCGCCTTATCTGATCCGGAGAAGAGTGAAGGTGAAGTGACTTTCCACTCCCCAACCGACACCAGGTAAGAGTCATACTACCAGGAGTAGAAAGTAAAAACCCTCAATAGACACCCGGGAACAAGAGTTTTGCCCCAGCCCGCTAGATGGTAGTGCTGGCTGTAACTCATGATACTCCCGGCTGACTGAACAACCGTAACCCTATTTACACTACTTTTCCCTCACAATATATATATATATATATATATATATATATATATATATATATATATATATATATATATATATATATATATATATATATATATATATATATATATATATATATATATATTCAAGTTTGAGGTCACTCAGTCGAAACTGAAATAATAATCTGCCTACCATCCTTAACTCTTAACGTCCTCTTTCTACAGCAGCCTCTTCAGACAAACATATGGGCTGGGTATTAGTTTCCTCATCAACAACGTCTTGACGAACTTATGCGGGGAACACTGAGAAAGTGAATGCCTCGTCTATATAATCCCCAGCAACATCACATGAGTGCTATTCCTAAACGAAGTCCTCGTAATCGCTCTCATATTTTTTTTATATTTATAGCCTGCAGAGACAGTTCAACGAACTTTACCATGCAAACCTGTATTCATTTCGAGAGGATACCAATGACAGGATGTGATTCACTGATGTCATCATCTGCAAACTAAATAATATCTTAAGATTCAGAATCAACAGTAAGCCTACAAGCAAAAATGACTTACCTTTCACATTTCTACTTCAGCCAGTCAGCATCAGCTATTTCCTGAAATCACACTAAATCAGCAGCTCCCAAATTGTTTGGGTAATGCTTCTACATACACCAAAACTTCACCAAGGAACACTTTCCTTACTTTTCTCACCAAAATCTGCAAGAAACAAATCCTTCGCATCATCAACTCTACAATTACTGAGATCACTTTGAACAAAGTTTTCATCCTTCCCAACATTCAACTTGCCTAGAAAGTACTCGCACAAGTTAACAAAAGAGTCACCATAGCATCCAGCTCGTCCATGAAAGACCTCACCAGGACCAAGCTGATGATGGGATTTACATTATCCCATGTAGAGACTGAGACAAGTTATAGCTCAGAAAAACAGGGCAAAACCTAGTGACAAGAGATGCGAAAAGCTGAACAACTTTTGTTTAAAACTCCAAAACTTCACCAGCCACTTTTATAGATGGAATGAAGTCTGCTTAGGGTTTAATTAATGAAGCGGACACACAGACACAAATGTCTAAATGAACCATTAATATCTATTTGAAATATATTTACACAGAAGAAAGGCAGAAACGTGCAGAAATATTAGCAAGAACCCTCCTAAAAACCACAAATCCAACTATCACCTTATCAAAACAAATCACTTAATCTACTGCTGCTGCCAGATAATAAATCACTGCTGCTGCTAGTGCCAGCCACCAAATCTCTTCTCATGCTGCTGCCGGCCAATAAATCACTGGCACTGCTGTTGCCAGATAACAAATCACTGCTGCAGCTGCCAGACAAATCACTGTTGTTGCTGCTTGATTAGAAATCACTGCTGCCACAAGACAAAAAAAATCACTACTGCTGCAAGACAAAAAATCACTGCTTATGTTATTCTTGTTGCCAGACAAAACATCACTGCTACTGCTGCTGTTGGCAGACAACAAATCACTGCTGCTGCCACATAGCAAATCACCCCTTCTGCTGCTGCTGTTGGCAGACAACAGATCACTGTTACCTCTGCTGCTGCTGTTCCTGCCTCCACACAAGAAAACATTGTTTCTTTTTCTCCTTTATCTTCTTAATTTCCTTCTTATCTTCTTGTTTATCTTCTTATTCTTTTTTTCTTCTTCTTTACTTAGCTCAGTTTTTCCATGTTCACCTTATACACCCTCCTTATTCATGTATAGTTTGTATTGGCTTTATAAACTCCAGAAGAGTGAAACGTAACCTTAATAAATGTCTGATTACTTGATCTTGTTTCATTATATCTTATATTACATTGAGTTATGTAATATTATACACTAAACATTAAGCCTCACGATCTACATAATTGTACAATGTAACTATCTAGGTATTTATCAAAACATTTACCCGAGTTCGCATCTTTACTATTGGTAAGTCAACACTGCAATAATGATGCCCTATTTGTGTCTCCTTCAGGTTAGTATTAATATTAGTTTTTGCTATTTTATGTGAAGTGCTTAACTCTAGTTCATATAGAAGATGTGAAGGGTTGAGTCTTCGTCTACTAAACGCGTACACACTACTTAGTTATATTCTCCATCAGGCGTTGTGTGACATGGGCCTCGAACCAGGGAGCTATGAAGGAGGATGGACGCTGGTCTTGTGGCACTCCACCCAGTCAGCTAACGACCTTCAGTTAAACCTGTTATCCTACACTAATGGCTATGGCCAGCCCAGTATTAACGCTCCAAATTCATATTTTATTGGTAGGTGTTCTGTTATCTCAGTCACTAACCTACAAAATGCAGTGTGGGAGGTGTAATCATGTTTGAAATTTATGGGAGGGAATTAGGTATCTTATAAACAATTACCTACAGTGGTAGTCAGATTTGTATTTTTTTCTTAAAAGTTTTCGAGAGATAACTTAAGAACTTCTCTTTTTTATCGACTTCAAATTTTCAACATTTGAGTCTCTTACTTGGAGGGAGGTTTGTACTATCACTTAACTGTGTAGATGACAAATTGCCAATTTTCTGTTTAAAAACAGTGCCGAGATTTTCAAGCAATAACATAAGGAAACCCTTTCCGATTGGCGTCAAACTTTGAGCTCGAGTTTATTTTGCTCAAAGAAAAGATCACTGATACTGGGCTGTGTATGTTACACTCTAACAGTTTTAATAAACACATTGAGCAATAACCAGAGAAAGGTTGGGTTTGTTTTTAGTCTTTGCTGATGCTAATATGCCGACGTTGTTGAATAGATTGGGATCTTATACACAAATATAGGCTGGGATCTTGATTTCAATGCAATAACTAGCAAACTGATTCTTAAGAGGTATCTTATTCAGAGGAAACAGCTGAATGTTAATTGGTATTGAATTACGTAAATGTCAATTTGCCAACTTAATTTTTAATAACTATTTCATGGTCAAAACTTATTTTTAAGATAGGCTAGGATAATCCATTAGCTATTTGTTTGTGAGAAAGATAAATTCTTACACCCTCAGAAAAGTGCAACTCTACATGCCTATGGATTGGGGCATTATACCTTTTTGGTTGATCATTAATGTCTTCCAAAATGCATTGGTTAATACACTCTTATTGGACAGAGAGTGAGAGAGAGAGAGAGAGAGAGAGAGAGAGAGAGAGAGAGAGAGAGAGTGGAGACAGACAGACAGACAGACAGACAGACAGACAGACAGACAGACAGATAGACAGACAGAGAGGCAGAGACAGGGAGACAGAGAGAGAGCATGTGCAATGTATAAGACCTCAGTGGCAACATGCAGACCCCATCAACTTCCTAATGGAAAATGTAGACTCTCTTCAACATAAATATCAACATATTATAATTATTGGTGATTTCAACCAACTTTGATGACTTTCTTGCAGTGTTTGACATGAGAAACTTGTATTTCCCTACTCACATCTCTGGCTCCTCCATCGACCCAGTAGTGAGTGTTCTGTAGGAAAGCATAGTAACTACCATTCCATTGGTTATGTTGGATCATGTTATCACAAGGCTGTCGTTACGACACTGAAGATTCCAACAGAACCTGGCTGTAGGAAAGAGGAAACTACCCAGCCCTTTGCTCCGAACTCGCCACCTCCGATTGGAATTCTCTTCTTCAAGGTGATGTTGACAGCTAAGTAAAGCCTTTACTGAACACACCCGTAATCTCCAACAAGAACACATCCCTCACCTGCAGTATGTGACGAAGCCTGCAGATCAGCTGGGGTTCGGCTTTCTTTATCGAGAGGCTGCTGCTGTTGCTAATTACAAGGCTTGGATAACGTATAAGAGGCATCCCACTATCTATAACAGGAACCTGTACAGGCAAGCCTAATGGCAAATGGGAGAAGTCCAAAGTGGGCCATCTGTAGATGGGAGGCTGACACAAAAAGAAAGCCGGCATCAGGTAGAGTGGGCTCCAGAACCTGTAGGTTCTTAGCCAAGGACCGACATAGTTATTCACTTGATGAAATTATTCCACCTCTATATCGACAGAAGGGGACCAGTCAGGAGAAAGCTAATCTTTTTGCCGAACACTTTGCTGCCATGATGTGAAAATTCCTGGTCCAGCAAGGGAACTCTCATTGGCTAGCCGCAAGAGCTATGTCAGTGGTGACAATAAGACAGGATAAAATGTATCTTCTTAAATCGCTGGACCAAGAAAAGGCTGTGGGCCCAGATAAGTTGAGCCCAAGATTCCTGACCAGTGTCACTCCTGTCAATCACTGGCAAGATTCTTGAGCCAATAATCTCACAGCAGATGACAGAGTTTTTCGACTACCACTTGCATCTTTGTGACCGTCAACATGGCTTCAGAAGAGGTTACTCTGCTCCTGTTCTGCTGTTAAACCTCTCCGCTAAGTGGCACCAGACACTGGATGAATCCAAAGTCAACTGCGTAGTAGCACTGGACATTGCTGGTGCTTTCGACCGAGTATGGCACCAGGGACTCTTGGCAAAACTGCAACCACTGGGAATAGCAGTCTCTACACTATGGTTCCTTTAAAGGTATATCTCTAGCGTAGTTTTCAACGAGACAGAGTTAGCAAGACATCCTATTGGTGCAAGTGTTTCACAAGGAAGTGTACTTTGGCCAATGTAATGGAAAGTCTATTTCAATGACTTTTTTTCATCTCATACCAGAAAACCATGCATATGCAGACGACTGTAACATGACATTTACTTATCTAAGAGAGGAAATGCCAACTGCTCCAAATTACAACAATCGCCAGCTTACAGCTATATCAACCTGGAGAAAACGATGGTAGTTCACATTTGCTCCTGAGAAAACGCAAATGACGATTATCTTATGTAGGCACTATGATGGTAATGCTAGGGCAGTGGTAAGAATGAATGGAAGAATGTTCATACCTGGGGTCAAATTTGATATCCTTGGGGTGAAATTTGACTCCAAACTAACCATGAAGAATCACGTTGTAAATACTGCAAACAAATCGGTCAAGAAGCTTACAGCACCTCGACCTCCACTGTCGAGCAGTGGAGGTTGCAAGATTCTGTACGAGGCACAGGTAGGTTCACACCTTGAGTATGCTCCACTTTATTGGATTGCCTGGACTCTGTCTCATCTGCGACTTCATGACAGAAGAGAGAATAGAGCAAGTTGGCTCATCTCTCGCCTGGGCCCAGTCTGGATAGTTCTGTCATTTCAGTAGAGCCTTCAACACGACAGGGATGTGGATGACCTTATTGCTATGTACAAGGTTAGTATTGTTAAAGTACCACACTTGTCTCCACCCGAGGGCAGTGAGAAGTGAGTTTCTATACAACAAGACGGGCAGCAAGCAGCAAATACACTCTGAGGTCATTTATTCCTAAGATGATTCGAGTCTGGAACATATTTGTACAGCATAATGACATCAACGAAATAAAGTCATTTGAATAAATAAAATTCCTGGCCCACAGATGTCTTCAATTTCATCGTATTCACTATTTGTATGTCTCAGTAATAACAGAGGTTCTTAAATGACCTGAGGTAGGAACTTTTAAACTAACCCTGTAAAACCCTTGAGTAAATAAGAGAGAGAGAGAGAGAGAGAAAGGGAAAGACAGACAGACAGATGGACAAAGACAGAGAGGCAGATAGACAGAGAAGAACAGAGAGAGTCATTGACTTTGGTCGAACGACTGACTAAATTGTGTATTTAATGACCAAAAACATTACCTTGGAACGTAGTTTAATTTATGTATGTTGTAATGTTTGTGCAGGATCATTGTATCATTAATCAGACTAATGAGACTGAGCAAAATATTTGTTAACCCTTCAGGACTCAAGTACCTGGTAGCTCTCAACTGGAACAGTGGTACAGCACGACCTCTTGTTATGAAGGTAAGTTACATCAGATATTTCTTGCTCACGATTTATAAAATAAGATATTTTTAAATTTATTTAAGTTGGATGGATATACATAGTAAAGATGTATACCCAGCATATGTAAATATGTATATCTGCATGTAAACGGATTAAATTAGTAATAGTGTTGAGTGAATATATTCTGTAGAAAACAAGTACTAACACGTTTTTTAGATTAAAAAAACATATATATTTATTTATTAACAAGATTGAGAAGGAGATTAGATAATAGAGAGAGGCTAGAAATCAAACAAATGCAGTTTTCCAGTGATAAAGTGTATTCTGCACTACACGCATTCAGGGATCACTCTATGACTCCATGTCTCTGCCTACATCATAGTGTTTCTTTTTGCAATAAATTTCATTTTCTAGGTATCTTCTCTCTTCCTGATTGACCTTGACCGTGGAACATATTTTTAGTATGCAGTAATGCTTAGACCTTTCTCCTTTCGTCATAGATTTTTATTATTGCTAAAGTGCCTTTAGAGACCTCGGAGAACTTTTAATAATCATGTTTTAAAATATTTTTACCAGATGCTGGGTATTTTAACATGGTATGACACCATTTATTTGAACTGGATGTATTATTCTGTTAATTTTATTGTTTGTTAATTTTATCATTTATTTCCTGTGTGAATAAGAGCTGAATTACTTACGTGGTCAAAGCGTAGGTCATATGAAAACCCTGAATGATCGTCGTCCAGTTTCCAGTTATCTTACCTTGCATGACCTCTCTTCATACCCACCCTCCAACCTCCACAGATAGTGATGGTGAACCAGGGCAGTAATACACTGCACGCCACTTACGGCAGTCTGGTGATCAAAAACGACAACACATACACACTCGACAGCCTCGGCGACTACCAGGGCAATTCAGGTGAGCACCGACGCGTAAACCTGCCTCTCGTCCTCCAAAAGAATGGGAAGTATAGCAAGTGCAGAAGGCTTGACTTAGTTTTATGGGGGTTCAGCTTGGAAGATGAGATAGATTAAGAAGAGGTTCTGTGAGTGGACCGTCATGAAGGGGATGGGGGGAAGAGACAGGGAATGAACCAGCTGCTGTGAGTTTTGGGTCTCTTATTTTGTTAAGTTGTAAATACGGTTTGTTATGACTCTGGATAGGCAGCAATGATCGTAAAGGTGTGACTCTCACCTCAGGTATCTAAAGTGAAAGGATCCTGATTTTTTCTCTCTTGGTGAAGATATAGGAAGTAAGTCTGTTGTTGTAAATTACAAAGGTTCACTCACATAGATTGTGTTATCTTGTTAATTTATATGCACATGCTGTAAATACATACGTCAGAAGTGTTGGCTCCAAGACAACGAGCGCGAGGTCTGAAGCATAACTCAGTATCCTTGTCCCTGTTTAGAAAGAAAGTTAGCCTTGTTTTTTATAATTAGAATATTTAAAAAGGAAAACTGAAGACTCTTGTCTGTAGATTTATAATTTCTATAATATAACTGGAGTTAGGTTTCTGGAAGTTACTCTATTTTAACCTTTTGATATACTTCAAGCCAGACTAGAAGGAGGTCGAAAACTTCCTTGCGTATCATGAGGAAAAAAATTACGATTGCATTGACTTGAAATTCCTTTTAGGGTTGATAAAGATTGTAGGACCTGACTGAACAGAGTGAGAACACTCTTGTTGCCTAATTATTATTATTATTATAATCATGGGGGAGCACTGAACCCGTAGGATTATACAGCGCATGTGGGGGGGATGGAAGGTATTCAGGCTCAATTCAGGGAACTGGAGCACAGATCCAATTCCCTAGATAAAGAGCCCCTCGCCAGCGTCAAGGAACCTCCCTTGAGTGGTTTGTTGCCTATGCCTCTCGTAAAACAGAAAATGTATTGGAGCATGGGAGCCAAGATTCCAATGCTGCCGCTTTATTTATGTATCTCCGAAAGGAAACCTATAAGGGGTTGCCTTAATTTTGTTGTTCCTCCAACTTTTCGATCTTATTTTGTTCATAATTTAAGAATGCCTCGTCCAATCGACTTCAAATTTTCAACTTTTGCGTGTGGTAACGTTGACCAATTCCTGGAACAACTGGTATGTTCACGTTTCCAATTACCGAAGTTAGTTGTGCCACCTGAGCGGCTTGTTTATTATGCACCCTCTACAGGCTGATGCTCATCCTGTGAGAGGTCACAATTTCAATTCTTGTATATCTTAAATAAATTCTAGTTTACACTCTTTCTTTTTCTTAATGGAATGTGCCTTGAGCAGATCTCAAGAACCACAGAGTTTATTCTTTCTAGGCAAAGGTTCGTATCCGTGTTGTTTAGGATATCTTCCCAGCTTGTTTCATTTAGGACATGGTTGACATATTCCCATTGTATTTTTTGTTATTGAAGTTGAATTCTGTGAAGACGCCCTTTTGTTGGTCAGGAGTCCTGTGCATACATGTTTGTACCTCTGTTATATTGGGATCTGAGTGTGTCTTTGATTCAGTTATATTACGTATCAGATCGTCGTTGTTAGTGAAGATGAGGACAAGCGTATTTTTTAGTCTAATATTTGCTGGTTTAAGGTGAAATTGATGCAGAGATTTAATATCTCGTGTGTGTATGTGAATTTTCATCTGAGCTGCCTCCTGGGGTGATCTCTGTTTAAATATTATTTGCTACACTTCCATTTTAGGTGTCTCAAGTTGAAATCTCCCAGAAGAAAGATGGTTGGGGCAGGAGTTGGGAGATTCTCCAGACAGTGGTCAATTTTCAAAAGCTCTTCCTGGAATAGCTGGGAAGTTGCATCGGAAGGCTTGTATACAACCACAATGACAAGGTTTTCATGTTCAATCTTTACCACCGAAACTACATCGTTTGAAGTGCAGAGAATCCGTAGTTTGGAGATTAGGAGGAGGTGTGGGATTACCAAAACTATTATCCAGAGAGCAGAGAAGGGGTTGTTGAGAAGGTTTGAACATGTAGAGAGCATGGAACGAAATAGAATGACTTCGAGAATGTATAAATCTGTAGTGGAGGGAAGGTGGGGTAGGGGTAGGTGGCCTAGAAAAGGATGGAGGGAGGAGGTAAAGGAGGTTTTGTGTGCGAGGGGCTTGGACTTCCAGGAAGCGTGCGTGAGCGTGTTAGATAGGAGCGAATGGAGACAAATGGTTTTTAGGACTTGACGTGCTGTTGAGTGTAGGCAAGGTAACATTTATGAAGGGTTTCAGGGAAACCGGCAGGCCGGACTTGATTCCTGGAGATGGGAAGTACAGTGCCGACACTCTGAAGGAGGGGTGTTAATGTTGCAGTTTTGTAGCTGTAGTGTAAGCACGCTTCTGGCAAGACAGTGATGGAGTGAGCGATGATGAAAGTTTTTCTTTGTCGGGCCACCCTGCCTTGGTGGGAAACGGCCGATGTGTTAATAAATAAATAAATATATATATATATATATATATATATATATATATATATATATATATATATATATATATATATATATATATATATATATCCTAGGTAGTAGGTTGGTAGACAGCAACCACCCAGGGAGGTACTACCGTCCTGCCAAGTGAGTGTAAAACGAAAGCCTGTAATTGTTTTACATGATGGTAGGATTGCTGGTGTCTTTCTTCTATCTCATAAACATGCAAGATTTCAGGTACATCTTGTTACTTCTACTTACACTTAGGTCACACTACACATTCATGTACAAGCATATATATATACACACCCCTCTGGGTTTTCTTCTATTTTCTTACTAGTTCTTGTTCTTATTTCCTCTTATCTCCATGGGGAAGTGGAACAGAATTCTTCCTCCGTAAGCCATGCGTGTCGTAAGAGGCGACTAAAATGCCGGGAGCAAGGGGCTAGTAACCCCTTCTCCTGTATATATTACTAAATGTAAAAGGGAAAACTTTCGTTTTTCATTTTGGGCCACCCCGCTTCGGTGGGAAACGGCCGACGTGTTGAAAGAAGAAAGAAGATGTATATATGTATATATGTATATATATATATATATGTATATATATGTATATGTATATATATGTATATATATATATATATATATATAATATATATATATATACTATATATATTGGTATATATACTGTAGTTTGATATGAGACAATCTTACCGCTGCTCATCCAGCCAGGTGTTGAGGCTAAGACAAAATACACTGAAAATACAATAAAACATTCACACGACTAGGAAAAAAAGAAAGCTGTGAGCAGTGGGCATAGCAATATTACTAGTGATAATGAACTAATAACTCAAAATTACGTTGTGAGCAGAAAAAGTGCTGGTGTGAGACACCGGAGAAGACCTAGTACAAACTTGCGATCAATTGTTAGGTTTAACTACATAGAGAACTCTAAAAGAAGACAAACTACAATGAGACACAGAAACACGGAATGCAATGTCACAGAGCACAGAGAAAATGCTGTGAGAAACAGGTATGTGGGCTGCTAAGCAGACAACACAACTTGCATGGTGTGGCGTAGTGATTGAAATCGTGCTGATACCTTGGAACCTGGGTTAGGGGCAAAGCATTTTTAAAAACCACACAAGGTATTATATAGTCACTGTCGAACAGAAATAAACCCCGAAAATCGTAGAACAAAGAATGTGGATGGACGATGTGCATGTGTGTGTGTGTGTGTGTGTGTGTGTGTGTAATCACCTACTTTTACTCACCTAGTTGTGGCTGCAGGGGTCAAGTCACAGCTCCTGACCCCGAATCTTCACTGGTCGCTACTAGCTCACTCTTCCTGCTCCATGAGCTTTATCATACCTCTTATTAAAGCTATGTATGAATCCTGCCTCCACTACATCACTTCTCAGACTATTCCACTTCCTGACAACTCTGTGACTGAAGAAATATTTCCTAACATCCCTGTGATTCATTTGAGTCTTCAACTTCCAATTGTGTCCCCTTGTTGCTGTGTCCCATCTCTAGAACATTCTGTCTCTGTCCACCTTGTCAATTCCTCTCAGTATTTTATGTCGTCATCATCTCCCCCCTATCTATCCTGTCCTCCAGTGTCGTCAGGTCGATTTCCCTAAATCAAATCTCTTCTCATAGGGCATGATCCTTAGCTCAGGGACTAGTCTTGTTGCAAACTTTTGCACTTTCTCTAATTTCCTTTCATGCTTGGCTAGGTGTTTTTCCAAGCTGGTGCTGCATACTCCAATATAGGCCTGAAATACACGGTGTACAGGGTCCTGAACGATTCCTTATTGAGATGTCTGAATGCTATTCTTAGGTTTGCTAGGCGCCCATATGCTGTAGCAGTTATTTGGTTGATGTACGCCTCAGGAGATGTGCCCAGTGTTATACTTACCCTAAGATCCTTTTCCTTGAGTGAGGTTTGTAGTCTTTGGCCCCCTCGACTGTACTCCGTCTACGGTCTTCTTTGTCCTTTCTCAATCTTCATAACTTGGCACATTGTGGGGTTGAACTCCAGGCCTGCAGCCTGTCCAGATCCCTCTAGTTCTGCCTGGTCTTCTTTTGATTGAATTCTTCTCATCAACTTCACATCATCTGCAAACAGAGACACCTCTGAGTTTATTCCTTCCGTCATGTCGTTCACAAATACCATAAAGAGCAACGGTCTTAGGACTGACCCACTGTCGTCACAAGCGACCACTCTGACACCTCGTCACGTACCATGACTCGCTGATGTCTTCCCGACAGGTATTCCCTGATCCATTGCAGTGCCTTCCCTGTTATACCTCAGGTAGTTGCCCAGTTTCAATGGATGTGTTGAAAATTATTGTTAGTGGCACACACACCATCTCTGCTCCCTCTCTAAGGACCCACGGAGAAATGTTGTCTGGTCCCACCGCCTCTGAGGTATCAAGTTCACACAGCAGCTTCTTCACCTCCAACTCAGTTGTGCGTATTTCAACCAGCACTTGTTGGTGTATTCCTTGTTGGTGTACCTCCTTATTCTGACTTCCAGAAATCCTTCCTGTATCCACTGTAAATTCTTCTTTAAATCTCATGTTGTGTTCCTCACATACTTCTTGGATGTTTCATGTGAACTCCCCACCTTCCTTCCTCAGCCTGATTACCTGGTCCTTGACTGTTGTTTACTTCCTGATGTGGCTATACACCAGCTTCAGCTCAGACTTGACTTTTGATGCTATGTCATTTTCGTATTGTCGCTGAGCCTCCCTTCTTATCTGTGCATATTCGTTTCTGGCTCTTCGGCTAATCTCTTTATTTTCCTGGGTCCTTTGTCTGCTGTACTTTTTCCATTCTCTAGTGCACTTAGTTGTGTGTGTGTGTGTGTGTGTGTGTATTTGTACTCTTCTATTTGTACTCACTTATTTGTGGATGCTGGGATCGATTCATAGTTCTCTGGTCGCACATCTTCGCTGGTCGCTACTAGATGGACTTTCTGCCTGCTCCAAGTGCTTTATCTTACTTCTTCTTAAAGCTGTGTATGGATCCTGCCTCCACTATATCACTCTTCAGATTTTTCCACTTCCTGACAACTCTATCGCTGAAGTAATGCATCCTAACATCCCTGTAACTCTTCTGAGATTTCAAGTTGAGACCCCTTGTTGTTGTGTGTCATCTCTGAAACATTCTGTCCCTATTCATTGTGTCAATTCCTCTCAGAATTTTCTATGTTGTTATCATGTCTCCCCTATCCCTCCTGTCCTTCAGTTTCATCAGGTTGATTTCCCTTAACCTCTTTTCGTAGGCTTTGCCCCTTAGCTCCGGTACTAGTCTTGTTGCAAGACTAGTGTTTGACCAGGTGTTGGTGCCATACTGGTGCTGCATACTCAAATATGGGCCTGACGTACACGGTGTATAGTGTCTTGGATGACTCCCTACTAATGTGTCGAAACGCTATTCTTAGGTTTGCCAGGCGCCCATATGTTAGAGAAGTTATTTGGTTGATGTGCGCCTCAGGAGTAGCGCTCAGCATTATACTCAGGAAATGAGTGAGGTTTGAAGTCTTTGGCCCACTAGCGTGTACTTCGTCTGCGGTCTTCTTTGACCTTCCCAAATCTTCATGACTTTGCACTTGGTGGGGTTAAATTTCAGGATCCAATTGTTAGAGCAAGTTTGCAGCCTGCCTAGATCCCTTTGTAGTACTACCTGATCCTTGTCCGATTGAATTCTCTGCATTAGCTTCACATCGTTTGTAAACAGGGACACCTCCGAATCTATCCCTTCCTTCATGTCATTCATATATACAAGAAACAGCACCGGCCCTAGAACTGGTCATTCCTTGTCAGCTCTCCTCCATCCTTCCCCAGCCTGATTACCTGCTCCTTGACTGTTGTTTTCCCCCTGACGTATCAGGTTGCATAACAACTTTGGTCAGATATGGATTTCGATGCTATGTCATTCTCATATTTCCGCTATGCGTCTCTACTTATCCACGCATATTCGTTTCTGGCTCTTCGGCCACACTGCTGCCATCAAATGTTGGGTTTAGTTGTAGGAGCGCTTTGCTGAATAATCCATCCAGGCCTTGCTGTAGTTGTAATAGTAGTAGTAATAGAAGTAGTAGTAGCATTAATAGTAATAGCAGTAGTAAAAGTAGTAGTAGTAGTAACATGAGTAGTAATAACAGAAGTAGTAGTAATAGAAGTAAAGGTAGTATTAGTGTTAGTAGTAGTAATAGTAACATTATTAGTAGAAGAAAGAGAAGTAGTAGCCGTAGTAGTAGTAGTAGTGGTAGTAATAATAATAATATTAGTAGTAGTAGTAGAAGTAGTAGTAGTAGAAGCAGAAGCAGCAGTAAGAATTGCGGTCGTAGCATAACTATGTTATTATTCCTTTACAGGAGATTATCTGACTGGAAGTGTTGGCCGGGCGTTCTGTGGCTATGGCAGCAGCCCTGACTATTGTTGGTGGGGTAACCCCGCCTCTACAACAAATGTAAGTTACAACCTGGGTCACACTAGGTCACTACCTGGGACAATCAAAATCAATTCCTGGGTCACATCAGGACATGCCCTATGTCTCCATATCATGCCCTAGTTCATCAGTTAACCAGGTTATGCATTAGGGCAACAAGTAATGCCATAAGTCATAAGGTTAAGCCTTTTTTCACCGGGTCACTCCATAGATCACCAAGTCATGCCCTAGGATATCAGGTCATATCCTAGGTCACTAATTCGCGTCCCAGATCACGCATTAACTTGGCAGGTCACTACGTCAAGCCATAAGTCACCAGTTCGTGCTCTAGATCATCTGGTAATGCCCTAGGTCACGAGATTATGCGTGAGAGAGAGCCCCGATCCCTAGCAGCCAGCAATATTCACAATCCTGCAAACCGCCTCAATGGGATCACAATGTATCCTTGGAAGAATGACAAGCTTTTAGCATGGGACTATACCTGTGTGTCGACTCTAGTTGACACCTACATCCGCTACAGCATTGGGAAACAGGGAGGTGCTTTGGATCACATAAAGGAGTACAAGATCAGCACGTATAGAAAAATAAGCCATCAGTATCAATTTGTCTCAGTCGGATTGGAGATCCTGGGATCACGGGGAAAGAATGCAACACATTCCTCAAAGAACTGGGACTCATTGACTCTACTAGGGACCCAAGGGCTGAAACTTTCATGTTCCAGCGCCTTAGTTTGGCCATCCAGAGGGAAAATGCTTGCTGCATACTTGACTCACGTCCAGATTCAGAGGAACTAGAGTACATTCATAATCTTTGATATGTTGTACTACTGTATTAATGTTTGTACCGTTTAAATAAATAATCCCTCACCTAAAAATATATTTATTTGATGCATATATAGAGTGGTAGGAGAAGACTAGTGCTTAGGTAGATTCTAGAAAGGGACTCTAGACTCTTCCTAGAAGACACTTTATTACTTCTCCGAGGCCAAGGTACTCCATATATAGGACTAGAGGCGGACCCAATATATATATATATATATATATATATATATATATATATATATATATATATATATATATATATATATATATATATATATATGTATGTATATTTTATTACATAATATAGTACAAAAGATTTAAGAGATACATTGTTGATATAAAGATGGCATATACAGTACAAGAGGTGTGATAGATACATGTCTAGTACATATTGTTACATGTTTGTCACTGATTATAATGCGAAAATCTCATCCAGTTCCTCAGAGCTGGGGCGCGTGCCCAAAATACAGCATGCATTACCCCTCTGAACAGCAGTACTGAGTCGCAGGAACAGAAAACTAGCTGCCCTGGGATCCCTAGTTACCCTGTTGAGTCTTTTGCCTAGCTCCTTGAGGAACTTAGACGCACTCTTTCCTCATGAGCCAAGTGTCTCCGAGCCTATGGGAACAAACATATAATGATGGGCAAGTTCTCCATATTTTCTCGACTTTTGGGACTCCCTGAAGGTGGCAGCTGCCCCTCCTTCCTCCCTGGTGTATTGGAGATAGGTATCAGCCAAGGTAGATGCACATGTGTAGTCCCACACCACTTGCTTGCCGTCTGTCCAGGCTTGAAGGGTGATACCATCTGGTCGCTTTTGGCTGCCATCAGATCTGCATAGTTGGGGTGGCTTCCTTACTGCTGGGCATCCGGCTGTTGTGAGGCTCCTCTTGATAATGTCATTAACCTCTTCATGTCTTGCAATCTTTCCCTCGGATTTACGACACACAAGACCATGGTACCCGAATCGGTCTGCTGCTTCACTGCCACAAATACACCTGTGTTCGGCGAGAATAGGGGCGGCAAGTCGAAGGGCAACACCAATGTGGATGGTTTGTGGGTCGAGGCGCGTGCCAAGGCTGGAGTTGGGAACAGCCAACAGAAAGTCCCCTGCATGAGGAGCTCTCACTGCCAGGAGGCGGGCTCAATCCTTCCCTGACACACTCTGAAGCATTGCTGAGGCTATATTCTCTATTATTGGGCTATCCCAGTGCAACTGTTTGTAGTTGTTGGGGGGAGCAGGCCTGGTTTCAGAGCTCGTTAGATAATCCCAGATCCTGGCTCCGTCAATGAACGTTTGGTCATGGATTCCAATCTTGTCCCTAAGATGTTCAGGGAGAATTGCTGCTACAAGCCCTCTGGATGCAAAGCATGAAGACAGGAAAGCAGGTAGCGCAATCTGAGATGACTTGCGGACACCAATGCCTCCTAGTCTGACTGGGAGTGTAGCTTGGTCCCACTGCCCATCTTCTAGAGTAAGATTAAGTACTTTAGTAAAGATCTGCCTCAGGATACTGTCATATTCGTGCAGTATAGGGTTATATATATATATATATATATATATATGTCGTGCCGATTAGGTAAAACTTGCGATTTTGGCTTAAATAGCAACGCTCTTCTTGCCATATAAGACAAGTGAAAATTTGTGTATGCAATAATTTCGCCAAAATCATTCTGAACATAACGAAAAAAATATATTTCATTGTGTTTGTTTATTATTAAATTAATGTTAACGTATCTAAAATATATTTAGTTGGGTTAGGCTAAAATAAATTGCGCTTGTTGTAATAAGGTTAGGTAGGTTTTCAAAGTTTCTCTTGGTACAAAATTATAAATTTTTACATTAACATAAATTAAAAATATATATCTTTAAACGTATAAGAGAAAATTTTAGAAAGGACTTAATTTTAGATGAGTTCTTGCTAATTGACCAGTTTTACCTAATCGGCACGACATATATACAATATATATATATATATATATATATATATATATATATATATATATATATATATATATATATATATATATATATATATATATATATATATATATATATATATATATATATATACACACACACACCATATGCATATTGTCAATAAAAATAAATGAACTTACTTAAATTTTCCTGATTATTTCTCTGACAGAACTTGTTGACGGGTGATAGTCCTCAGTGGGGAAGTAGTTACCTCAGGTCCGTGATGGTCTGGGTCCGGACCCAGACATGCGACAATGGTAGGGTATATTACGCAGTGTGTTGTGGAGAATATGTTACCAGATTGTCTTGTTTGTATGTGTGTGTGTGTGTAATTACCTATTTGCAATTACCTGTTTGTAGGTACTTGGAGTCCCATCTTCAGTACTCTGTTCATTACATAATTATTTTAAAATTTCATTCGTTGCAACACTTCCTAATTCCTGCTTCAATGCATTCCACTGAGCAACCACTCAATTTGAGAATAAAAAATTTCTACTACTGTACTTTCCACTCTATTTTTTTTGTTAATTTGTAGCTCTGACTTTTCGTTATCCTTGTTTTAGGGACTAAAGGATCTTTTTCCTACTTTATCAAATACCTTCAGAATCATTTACATGTTTATCGTACTTCTTCTTAAAGCTATGTATGAATCCTGCCTCCATTACTTCACTCTCCAGATTGTTCCATTTCCTGACAACTCTAAGTCTCAAGAAATACTTCATAACATCCCTTTGACTCATCTGAGCTTTTAACTTCCAGTTGTGTCGCCTTGTTCCTGTGTCCCATCTCTGAAACATTCTGGCTCTGTCTACCATGTCAATTCCTTTCATTATTTTATACATCGTTATCATGTTCTCCCAATCCCTCCTGTCCTCCAGTGTGGTCAGGTTGTTCCCTTAACGTCACCTCGTAGGACATATCCCTTAGCACTAAGGCTAGTCTTGTTGCAAACTTTTTATTATGCAGGATTCTTCATTGTTATAATAATGTTTATGAAAATTTTGGCGAGGTGAAAAGTGTTCCATAAATAGTGTCAGTGGACGGGGATTGTTCTGAAATCGGACATGTATTAGACCTGGTCAGTGAGTGGACAAGAGAGAGAGGAGAGGTGTGTGAGGCAGCGTCAGGAGACCAGGGGTTAGAGCAAGGCGTCATGGTGTTTAGTTAAGTATGATTGTTGTTTTTTGGATAAATTTTAGGCCATAGGATGTTTTTTTTATTTTGTTTGTACTCACATGATATTTTCTGTAAAAGGACAGGTGAAGTATTTTTGCCTACAGGCTACAGGCCGGCAGATGGATGGGGGTCATGGAGACACAACGTTTTCATATGGCCTAAAACTTACCAAAAATTTCACCCCGATATTTAGCCAAACACCATAACACCTTGATCCAATCACTGCTCTCCCGACACTGCCTCACACACCTCTCCTTTCTCTCCTCTCCACTAGTCTGACCAGGTCTAATACATATTCGATTTCAGAACAATCCCCATCAACTGACACTATTCATGGAGCATTTTTCACCACACCAAATTTTGTTTATAAACATTATTATAACAATGCAGAATCTTGCATAATTCTTTTGCACTTTCTCCAATATCTTGAGGTGTTTGACCAGGTGTGCGTTCCATACTGGTGCCTGATGTACACAGTGTCGTGAATGACTCCTTAGATGTCGAAACGCTATTTTTAGGTTTATCAGGTACCCATATGTTGCGGCGGTTATTTGATTGATGTGTACCTCAAATGTGTACGGTATGGTCACACCAAAATCCTTTTCCTTGAGTATGTTTTGTAACCTCTGACACCTAAAGCTGTACTCCGTCTCTGGTCTTTTTTGTCTTTCCCCAAACTTCATGACTGCACTTGGCGGGGTTAAACTCCAGGAGTCATTTGTCGGACCAGGCTTGCAGCCTGTCCAGATACCCTTGTAGCCTTACCTGATTCTCATCTGCTTGTATTCTCATTAGTTTCACATCGTCTGCGAACAGCGCCACCTTTGAATATATCCCATCCGCCATGTCATTCACACATACAAGAAAAGCATTCGTCCTAGGACTGACCCCTGTGGAACCTGACTCGACACAAGCGCTGTTTTCTTCCTGCAAGTATTCCCTGATCCATTGCCGTTATTTCCCAACTATTCCTGCCTGCTCCTCTAGCTTTTCGACCAATCTCATGTGTGGTACTGTGTCGAAATTCTCCATGCACTCCAAGAAGAATCAATCTACCCATCCCTCCCCTGTCTTACATGGGTTACCTTGTTGTAGAATTTCAGTAGGTTCGTGGCTAAGGATTTCCCTTCCCTGAAGCCGTCATGGTTGTCATGAATGAGCCGGTTCCTTTTTACGTGCTCCACCACTCTTCTCCTGATAATCATCTCCATGACTTTACATGCAATGCACGTCAGTTACATGCATTGGCTGCAGTGACATGCACTGGTTTGTAGTTTAATGCTGCCTGTCTGTCTCCTTCCTTAAAAATTGGGACCGTATTTGCTGTCTTCCACACCTCAGGCAGATGTTCTTTTTGGATAGATTTGTTGAAGATGATGTTATCGGCACACATAGTTTAGTCCTTCTCGTATTGAAACTCAGGACCACGTGAGCACTAGCGCCGAGGTGCCCTTCATGTGATATATCCCCAGTGTCTGAACTGCTCAGCGGGAAAATGAGTTTCATCACTTCTCTCCTCTCCTCTCTTTTTGTGGCCCTTCTGGCCACCTCGACTTGTGTGCCCACCATCTATCTGTTACTCTCATCATACTCTTGTCTTGGTCTCCTGTTGTTCGGTGGTCGGGTGTACATCACTGTTATCATCACTTTTTGATACCCGATCTGAAATGATCCTACTATGTAGTCATCTGCTTTTCCTCTGCCCAATCCTCCCATCTCCTCAAAAATCCATTGGTTTTGATGAGCAGTACAACTCCGTCTTCCCTTCTGTTCTCGCTGTCTTTCCTCAGGATCTGATATCCAGTTGGGAAGATTACGTTTGTTATCACCTACATGAGCTTTGTTTCCTTAACTATGATGTTCGGGGATGTCTCAATAATTCGTTCGTGTCACTTCTCACTCTTATATTTTTTTTCCATCTGTGTTGGTGTACCATAACTTCAGCTTTCTTTCCTGTACTTTATTCTGGTGGGTGGGAAGGATTGGTGTGGTCTAAGGGTGTGGGAGGCTGCTGTGTTGGTGGTAGTAGTGCTGGGAGGTTATGTGGTGGAAGAGATTGAAAGGATTCTGTGGATAGTTCTGTGGGTGGTTGTTTCCCATTCCTTCCTCTGGCATCTTCTTATTTTCTCAGTTGGTATTGTTCTTTTTGTGTTCTGTCGTGGTTGAGGTATACTCACTGGTATTTTTGGTAGCCCTTTAACAGTGGTTTCTGCTGCAGCATCTTGTTTCATACGATTTCTGTCTTGAATTTTAATTTGACTAGGTGTTTTTTTACCCACGTATACCTCCCCTAGTTTCCGAAAATTTGACAGCCGGTTTGTGTTCTTTCCTGTTATTGTGATGATACTCCCAATCTCTTTTACCCCCTTCCCCCCTTTCTTCTTTCATTGTAGGTCCTCCCTTCCACCTCACGAAGTGTGTGAATGACAAGCGACCACTCCCTCTCCTCTTCCTATTTCATTTCCCTCTAAATTTCTGAATCCAATTTAAACGTCTCCTTAGTTCCTTTATCATCTCCCATACATCTCAGTGGCCTAATATCAATTCTGCAAGGGACTTCTTAGCTAATACCCCTCCTTCAGTCTCCTCACTGTCTGCTAATGTTCCTGTTCCTAGCACTGTGCTCCTATCAGTTCTCATCACTATCCTGGGCCAGCATTTCCAGTTCCTCTGCCAGGCTTTGCATGTTTGCCTCACCAGCTACAGCTCGTAACTCCCACTTCTTACTCTCTGTAGATATTTTCACTTCTGTGTTGCAAAACATTTTCAACCTTTTTTCGCACTCTAATTCCATTGTGCACTTGAGCCTTTCAGCCCATGTTTCCTTCACAGACTAACCATCCCCGTTTCACTTATCTTTATGTCTTGCCTTTTGGGATGCCTTTTTTTAAGTGTGTGTGTGTACTCACCTTATTCTCACCTAATTGTGGTTGCGGGGTCGAGTCATTGCTCCTGGTCCTCGAGCCTCAACTGTGTGTGTGTGTGTGTGTGTGTGTGTATTTGTGTAAATTTCAGCACATAAATAGTAATTATTATTTTATATATCATCTGTTTGGGTAAACAGCTTTGGCCTGCCCCCCGATGAACACTTTCAACCTGCCGGAGGAGTCTGTGGTGCCTCTGAGTCGAGCACCGAACACCACCTTCCCCTACAGCTGTGTCGGAGGCCTCATGATGGCGAGCAAGGTGGACAATACCACATCTCCTGCAGGACAGGTCACCTGTCTACCAGCCAGCAACGGGAGTCCACTAAAATGGGACACAGTCTTCCCATGTATCGGTAAGTTATTTCTTGTTCCACTGAGACATTATTTTTGTTCAAAGAAATTTTATTTTTATTTGCTTTAGAGAAGTTGCTATGATCAAGGAGAATTTCCAGTATAGGGGAAATTAATCCAGCTCGAAGAGATTTGTAGAGCCGAAACATTAAATTTTAGAAATATTTTGTTAGTTGAATGTACAGTATCGAAGCATATAATGTCTGGGGTCGAGGAGCACTTCGAGTGTCTGGAGTCGAGGAGCACTTCGAGTCCTTTGTACATCATTCCTGGTGTTCCTCTTTCCGTCCCTCCTCCCTTCGAGGCAACTTTCCATGGGTTCGCTTCAAAAGTGATCTCACTTCAGCTTTTGGATTCTCCCTGCATATTTAAGGCAGGCATGTTTTCCACCATAATTCTTGGAAGTACCTAAATAGTCCTCTCGCTTGGCTATTGTGATCCGGATATTTTTCCTAGGAATGAGGTGTTTTCCCGTTGTTGCTATGGTTACGTTCTTTGATTGATTATATAGATTAACACTCCACCATATCAAGCTCCTTGATATGCTTGGTGTGAGGGTCATGCAAAGAATAAGGAGCATAGGAATTAGAAAACGATGTTAGGTTAAGAAAAGTATAATTCAGAAGATGGAGGAGGGGTTAATGAAATCACGTTATCACATAAAGAGAATGCAACAGAAAAGGTTAACCAGGAAGATGTAACTATAAATATAAGGTAGACAGTAACTTGACTTTGAAAGATAGGAGGATGTTGGTATTCAGTTGTATTGTAATTAATGAATTTTAATGGTTGTGACCTGACAGTGGTGTGTCCCAGTAACTTCACCAAGTCCTATAACGGCACAAGTTGCTACTACTTCTCCACAACCACAGCAAGTATGGGTCATACCGATGCTTTAACAAGGTGAGTGTTGACAACCACACATACACAAGTACGTACACACACACACACACAAAGGGATATAAGGAAACATTTCTTCAGCCATAGAGTAGTCAGCAAGTGGAATAGTCTAGCAAACGATATAGTGGAGTCAGGAACCATACATAGCTTTAAGACAAGGTATGATAAAGCTCATGGAGCAGGGAGAGAAGAGACCCAATAGCGGACAGCGAAGAGGCGGGGCCAGGAGCTGAGTCTCGACCCTTGCAACCACAATTAGGTGAGTACACACACACACACACACACACTCGACCCCTGCAACCACACTTAGGTGAGTGCACTCACACACGTACGTGACGAGGAGTCAGATTGGACGCATGTGGCGAGTGGGATTCCACAAGGGTCAGACTTAGGTTCCTTGCTGTTTCTTGTATATGTGAACGACATGACGGAAACTACAGATTCAGAGGTGTCCCTGTTCACAGACGATGTGAAACTAATGAGAAGAATAAAAGTGGACGAGGATCAGGTAAGACTACAGGGGGATCTGGCAAGCCTGGTCCCACAAAGTGTAAAGTCATGAAGTTTAGGGAAATGACAAAGAAGACCGCAGACGGAGTACAGTCCAGGGGGTCAAAGGCTGCAAAAGTCACTCAGTGATAAGGATCTTCGGGTGAGCCTCATACCGGTGTACATCAAACTAATAACCGTTGCAGCCTATAGGCGCCTGGCAAACCTATGGAAAGCGTTTTGACATCTAAGTAAGGAGTCCTTCAAGACACTGTACTCTGTGTACGTCAGACCCATATTGGATTATGCAGCACTAGTATGGATCCCACTCCTGGTCAAACACTTCAAGAAATTTGAGAAAATACAAAAGTTTTCAACAAGACTAGTCCCAGAGCTAAGGGTTATGTCCTAAGAGGAGAGATTAAAGACTCTCAGCCTGGGAGGACAGTTTCGTCCAGTAAAAAATACTGAGAACAATAGACAAATGGACAGGGCTAGAATGTTTTAGTAATGGGACACAGGTGTTGTGTGGGTAATGAGAGATATAGCTATGGGTATCAAGTAAACTCACGGATGGATGGTGGAGTAGATATATTACGTGAGAGAGGAATAGTAACCCCGCACCTCCTGTCTGCTTGTAGGTCTATCGCGTAGTGAGGCCAATGCCCGGGAGGGCGCCTCTCACATCAGCGAGTATTGTGACGTCACACGCAAAGGGACCGGCTATGTAAAACTAAGATGATTCTGATACACTACACAAGTGTATTTATGATACTGACACAACAGCTCGGCCATGTTGCGTATGACGTCCCGGCATACTAGACAACTCTATAGGCTGAACAGACAGGTGGCACTGGGTGAATCTATACAATAGCAAACACATTATAACTTAGAACTAATCAGGATTACTCTTACTATCACACTTCTTGAGTTAATGGTTCTTAAAAGGATATAAATGGATCTTGAAATAATGCATTATATATGTATTACAATTACAATGATATTTGATCGATCAATCTGTATTCATGGACTCTACGGCTTCTGAGGAAGAATAAATATTAACAGGGAAGAAGTTTTAACAGGAAAGATAGACTCGGCTAGCAAACGGTCATACTGTTAAAACTCAGAACTCGGAAAGAACTTGAACACACAAAAATCTTACTAGATACTGGAAATCTGATAACAAAACACAGTCAATAATTCAGTTCTAACTGGATTTTCTAATTTTCTATCTTTAGTTCACGACTTATGATCACTTTCCTACTGAAGGAATGAACAAACTCGGTGGAGTTGATTAACTTATGATCACTTTCCTACTGAAGGAATGAACAGGCTCGGTGGAGTGGATGGATCTCTCCCCGGCTGAAATAGTTAGCTCAATAACACAAAGTATGAGCAAAGGAGAACAGCTCTATCTCTTACTGCAGGTAATAATTACTCAACACACGACACTTTACTCTGCAAAGGAATTACTGTCAACTGGAAAGATCACTATCTGGAACGCGAGGGACAACAACTGGCACTCTAGTGAATACACTAGCAACAGAAACGGCTTTCTGCAATTGCTTTTGCATCAGCGAGAGATGCTATAACTCATTCAAGTAGTCTTTTTTCAACAAAGCGTCCCCTGGAGAGGAACTACTACTTGAACTAGCAACATTGCAAGGATAGACTCAGCACTCAAGGCGGTCCGGGATACCTCCGGCACCCTAGGCATCTGAACGCTATCTTGCATGCAAGATATTGTAGGGGCTGAATTCCAGACAGGAATGACAGTAATACTAGTGCCTTACCGCTTGGCAACGTTAACAATTAAAACACATATCTACAAGAACTAATCTGAACTTCACATTCCGCATCACTCTGGCAAATCTCTGATACAAGCTGGGAGAACAAACACATTGCTCAAAGGCTAGAGACTTTCTTTCAGTCAGTAAGGGACTATAAGAACTTTTCACTGATTCATTATCATTATGGCTCTGAATAGCAGCACACACAGTATTATCGCACGAATTTACTTGAGCTTCATTGCATTGACTGGCAGCAAACACATAGTTATCACTTGAATTTACTAGAGACATGACTTCGAGCAAAAGAACGAGAATTTAAACGAAAGCAAAATTAACGCAAGTATACAGCACAATATAGCTTAACTGGTAGGAATTATTTAACAATTCTGAATGAGTAATGAGGATAATTGCACAATAACACTAAAGAAAAGATAACTCACTGGAAATTGACTTGGCAAGAAAATTCAACACACTAAAAATGAAAAACAATCTAGCTTTAACTTGAAATAACTGCAAAATGAGTTTTCTTTTCTTTTAAATATCAATAAAAATTGCAACACATTAAAAAAAATTAAATGCACAAATATTTAAAAAATTCAATAATGGTTATAGCAAGAGCAACAATCTGATAAAACAAATCACTAAAAAAGGAGAATTGCACAAAACAATTGAATTATTCACTGGCAATAACTTAAAGTATTTTTACTGCTTGAATCACTTAGAAAGTTCACTGAAATATTACTTATTACTCTTAGGAGAATGACAAGTTACTTGAACATTTAAGTAAACTCAATAAAAATTGATAAGAACAAAAGTGAATACTTGGAAAGTTAATTGACACAAAATCAGTTTCAGGATATATCAATGGTTTAAAATGACACTGGGGAAAATTGTTTGCACACAAAACAAAGATATTAGAAATTAATTAGTTTGAACACTCTTACTCTTAATTGCAAGCAAAGCAATGTAACTCAAAGAAACAGTTGCTAAACAAATCACTAAGGACACTGACTTTAATCAAACTTAAGAGTGAATTTGTTCAACAACACATGAAAACAAATGAAAATTAATTACAAGAAAAAAATTAATGAACAGACTAATTAATAAAGGAAAAATAAATAAACACTTACTGAAACTGAAGTACACTCACGAAAACTCAATAAAAGTCATGCTCTTGTTAACTTGTATGTTATTATTACTGAGCAGAGTAAATTAATATCTTCAGTAATTTATATCACTAGTCTGCAAAAATAAATCACATTAGCACAATATAAAAATTAACAAGTACACAAAACAATATTGGGTGCAATGGGAATAATTACACTGACTGCAATACACAAGAATTAGCAGGAAATTACTGGGAAACGGTAAAAAAATTGCTTAGAGAGGAGCAAAAACAATTTATATATTTGCTGGAGTAAGCAAAAATTAATTACGCAATTAACATTAACAAACAAGGGTAAATGATTAAATGATAACTCTGGGATAGAACACTTGGTGGAATACAACAATTAACAAGAAAAAAACACAGGGACAATGCTGGAGGAAAAAAAAATTAAATTCTTTTAAAAATTACTACTTGGTTGAATATTGGAACAGTAGATTAATAACAAAACTTTACTTACTGCATACTTGGTAACACAACGGAATTCACAGAAATTATAACACAATAATTAATCAAAGACGATACTAGTGAAATAAAAAGTAATGCAAATATTTAATTTAACACATAGCACCTTCTAGGATAAGATTACACTCCCAGGATAACTCAAAATTTCTTTAATTGGCAAAATTGTCTCAACACACGGAATTGTCTCTAGATTATCTGAAAAATAAAACAACAACACAATAATTGTCTCTAGGCTGCAAAACTTTGACTGAAGCGTTGATTAGGTTGGTACTGGAGATTGCTGGCGTTGGCTGGCGTCAGCTTCTACTCACACTCGTGGAAATGACGGAGGATTGTGCATAAATTGATGAACTACGAATCTTAGGCTTTAATAAAGGTGGCACAAATAGTTCAGAAAAAACACACTCAGGACGCTCGACCCGATTCGTAGCCAATAACTGCTTGCAGGACCCAGTTAAGGGTGAAATTATCCACACTTGATGCAGGGGAAAACAAGAGACTAGCTCCCTTAAGGTTTACTATACTAATAGCAGGAGTGTAAGAAATAAGATAGATGAGCTAAGATTAATTGCAAGTGCAGGAAACATAGATATTATTGCTATAACAGAGACCTGGCTCAATCTGAAAGATAGAGAGTTGCCTTCTGAATGTCACATACAAGGCTATAAATTATTCCACGCTGATAGGGTCAACAGGAAGGGTGGTGGAGTAGCGATGTACGTCAGAGACAATTTAAAGTGTTGTGTTAGACAAGATATAAAATTAGAAGCGTCAGCCACTGAATCTCTTTGTTACAGCTTCTTGAGGGCCGTGTAAAACTTATTTTGGGTGTGATTTACAGGCCCCAAATCTTGATAGGGAGTGCAGTAAACTTCTATGGGATGAAATTCGTAAGGCATCTACACATGAAAATGTTGTGCTAATGGGAGATTTCAACTTTAGACAAATTGACTGGAGCAATTTGACAGGAAATTTAGAGTCAAGTGACTTTCTTGATACGATTCAGGATTGTTTTTGAAACAGTTGGTGACAGAACCAACTAGAGGAAATAACCTGCTAGACTTGGTTCTTGCCAGCAGGGAAACGCTAGTTAATAATCTTGAGGTTAATGATGAGCTTGGGGAAAGTGATCACAAATCACTCAGTTTTAATATATCATGGAATTACCCTACTAATGGAAATCAAGTCTTTGTCCCTGACTTCCGCCTGGCTGATTTCATAGGACTGAAAAAATTTCCTGGGTAGGCTGAACTGGAATGACCTGACAGTGGGTCAGGTAGGTGGTGATTGCCAATATGACGTTTTCCCGAGAATAGTTCTAGCTGCTCAGACAGCTTATGTTCCTAATAGGAAATCAGATCAAACAAAATGATCCTAAATGGATGAACAATAGATTAAAACATCTCATTGGTCAAAAGAGGCATATATAGGCGAATCAAAAGAGAGAGGGCAATTAGGTAATCAATATATTCAGTTAAAGAGAGAAATAAAAAGGAATAAGAAAAGCAAAAAGAGACTATGAGGTTAAAGTTGCGAGAGAATCGAAGACTAACCCAAAAGGATTTTTTCAGGTATACAGAAGTAAGATTAGGGACAAGATAGGCCCACTCAAAAGTCACTCAGGTCAGCTCACCGACAGTGATAAGGAAATGTGTAGAATGTTTAACACTTACTTCCTCTCAGTTTTTAACAGGAAGATACTAGCGATATTCCAGAAATAATTAATTATGTAGAACAGGATGATAGTAAACTATGCACGATTAGGGTCACAAGTGACATGGTCCTTAGACAAATAGATAAATTGAAACCTAACAAATCCCCAGGCCCTGATGAACTGTATGCAAGGGTTCTAAAGGAATGTAAAGAGGAGCTTAGCAACCCGTTGGCTAATCTTTTCAACATATCACTGCAAACTGGCATGGTGCCAAATAAGTGGAAAATGGCAGAATGTAATACCTATTTTCAAAGCAGGTGACAGGTCCTTAGCTTCGAACTATAGACCAATAAGCCTAACCTCCATAGTGGGAAAATTTATGGAATCAATAATTGCCGAGGCAATTCGCAGCCATCTTGAAAAGCATAAATTGATCAAAGAATCTCAGCATGGTTTTGCAAAAGGGCGTTCCTGCCTTACAAATTTAATAACTTTTTTCACTAAGGTGTTTGAGGAGGTAGATCATGGTAATGAATATGATATTGTGTATATGGACTTCAGTAAGGCTTTGATAGAGTCCCACATCGGAGACTATTGAGGAAAATTAAGGCACACGGAATAGGAGAAATTTTTCCTGGATAGAGGCATGGTTGACAAATAGGCAGCAGAGAGTTTGCATAAATGGGGAGAAATCAGAGTGGGAAGTGTCAAAGCGGTGTTCCACAGGGGTCAGTATTGGGCCCCTTTTGTTACAATCTACATAAACGACATAGATGAGGGAATAAATAGCGACATAAGCAAGTTTGCCGATGACACCAAAATAGGCCGTCCAATTCATTCAAATGAGGACATTAGAGCACTCCAGGAAGATTTGAATAGACTGATGCAGTGGTCGGGGAAGTGGCAGATGCAGTTTAATATAGATAAATGCAAAGTTCTAAATATTGGACAGGACAATAACCATCCACATATAAACTAAATAATATAGATCTTAATACTACTGATTGCGAAAAGGATTTAGGAGTTCTGGTTAGCAGTAATCTAAAACCAAGACAGCAGTGCATAAGTGTTCGCAATAAAGCGAACAGAACCTTGGCTTCATATCAAGAAGCATAAATAATAGGAGTCCTCAGGTTGTTCTTCAACTCTATATATCCTGGTGAGGCCTCATCTAGATTATGCTGCACAGTTTTGGTCACCGTATTACAGAATGGATATAAATGCTCTGGAAAACGTACAAAGGAGGATGACTAAGTTGATTCCATGTATCAGAAATCTTCCCTATGAGGATAGACTGAGGGCCCTGAATCTGCACTCTCTAGAAAGGCGTAGAATTAGGGGGATATGATTGAGGTGTATAAATGGAAAACAGGAATAAATAAAGGTGATGTAAATAGCGTGCTAAAAATATCTAGTATTGACAGGACTCGCAGCAATGGCTTTAAGTTGGATAAATTCAGATTCAGGAAGGATATAGGAAAGCATTGGTTTGGTAATAGAGTTGTCGATGAGTGGAACAAACTCCGAGTACAGTTATAGAGGCTAAAACGTTGTGTAGTTTTAAAATAGGCTGGATAATATATGAGTGGGTGCGGGTGGGTGTGAGTTGGACCTGACTAGTTTGTGCTACTAGGTCAGATGCCGTGCTCCTTCCTTAAGTGAATGTAACCTGACCTGGATGGGTCGGGGCATTGGCTTAAGTCGGTGGGAGATTTGGACCTGCCTCGCATGGGCCAGTAGGCCTGCTGCAGTGTTCCTCCTTTCTTATGTTCTTATGTTCTTTGTGTGGGGGAGAGGCGACTCACGTGGTTGATGGCGTCTGCCTTTGCGTGGGAGGGTGGGTGGAGGGGGTTCACGCAGCTGGCTCACAGCGTCCCGCGCTCGCCTGTGGCTTACGCCGTTTATAAAAAGCACGTGAATTTAACCCAGGGTGGCTTGAATAACCCAGGATACCACAGGAATGGTATTATCACTCAGAACAGCGATACACTCAAGTACAAGGGCGGTATAAATGCGTGAACTCACGTGGCTTACTTCTCAGACAGCTGGGTGGCTTGCTGGCTTAACCTTTCACACAGGTTGACTGGCTTGGAATCTTGTAACAAATTAGCACAGCAAGGTAGAAGCTGGCTTAAGCCTAGGCTGACGTAACAGGTGGGTGACTGGGTACTTTTGTCTCTCTCTCACAGACTGGCTTACTCGTTCAGAATTTGCAAAACCCGGGTCATCCCCTCGTAGGTTTTAACAAATTAACAGATGAGGCACTTAGCTGACCAGGAGATATAGTAGATATTGTAGACTCCCTGCTTGGGTGTAGATGGCTGACAGCGTGGTCTCTGGAGGCACATAGGCTGTCTGCTGGCGTTTAGAATTCTATCTCTCCATAACACCGTAATCGATAGAAATTACCGGCCCTCCGCTGGCACCACTTGTCGTGTGGGTAATGAGAGATATAACTATGGGTATCAAGTAAACTCACGGATGGATGGTGGAGTAGATATATTACGTGAGAGAGGAATAGTAACCCCGCACATCCTGTCTGCTTGTAGGTCTATCGCGTAGTGAGGCCGATGCCCGGGAGGGCGCCTCTCACATCAGCGGGTATTGTGACGTCACACGCAAAGGGACCGGCTATGTAAAACTAAGATGATTCTGATACACTACACAAGTGTATTTATGATACTGACACAACACAGGAACAAGGGGACACAACTGGAAGTCAAAAACTCAGATGATTCATAAGGATATTAGGAAATATTTCTTCAGCCTTAGAGTTGTCAGGAAGTGGAACGATCTGGAGGGTGAAGTGGTGGAGGCAGGATCCATACATAGCTTTAAGAAGAGGTACGATAAAGTTCTTTAGCAGAGAGAGAGAATGGACCTAGTAGCGATCAGCGAAGAGGCGGGGCCAAGAAGTGTGAATCTACCGCTGCAACCACAAACAGGTGAGTACACATGCACACACACACACGCTCACAAATACACACACACACACACGCTCACAAATACACACACACACACACGCTCACAAACACACACACACACACACGCTCACAAATACACACACACACATGCTCACAAATATACACACACACGCACACACACACACGCTCACAAATACGCACACACACACTGCGAAGACCGGAGAGACAAAATAGTAGCAGTAATCTGTAATTCACGACCAAACAACAGAAGGCCGAGGAAGGAGAATAATCAGAGTAACAAGACAATGATACACATGTTCAAGACGGTGAAGAAGCAAAACTGAACTTCCAGTACTAAGAGAAGATGAGTCTGAAAGATAAATCCTGGTTGATCAATAAGACACATTTGCATTACATGAATATTGTATTTCCGAAACGTTTCGCCTGCACAACTGGCTTCTTCAGTCTAGATACAAGTTAAAACTTTAATCAGTAGACGTATTTTTTACATACAAAGTCTGTCACCCAACGAGTGGAAGAAAGTCATGCAAAAAAAATGGGTATAGGCGAGTCTTCAGGAACTCCTTTGCTAAGCAACTGTTTAGTATGACCTACGTCCTCTTGTGACTTCAACTCCAGCTGCTTCATGTCACTTCTCTGGTATATAAGGTCTGACCACCCCCACCGAGGGTGGTGGACTGATTACGCTGGTCAACAATTTTTGAAAAGCTGTATGCTTCTTAAATGAGATTAGTTAATTATTATGCATTTTCATGTCCTGAATCCAAATATAACCTAGAAAAATGCTTATTGGATATAGGTTTAAAGACACGAGAGATGTAATATCTGATTATTTGATTATAACGTACAATATGTGCCAGTATGTTTTAAACTCTAATCCGTACCTACTCTCTGATTTTTTGCTTGACGCTTATAGTGGGCTGAAGAATTATATCTTGCCAATGTCTAGCAATAGTCTGCAAGCATTCTTGTGCCCCATTTGCCCTGGTACCATTTTACCATGGTTGAAATATCTTGGTGAAACCTTTCACCATGTTCGTTACTAACTGCCCCACAGATCGCTGGAAAAAAGTCTAAATGTGAGTCAAAAAATGGATTTTAAGTGACATGTTACATACCATGTTTTTGTAAGCCTTGATGAGGTTTTCCACCAATTCTTCATAGTTGCCTTCCCTTCTGTTTTCTCTTCCTGTTCAACCATTGGCGAAGGTTGGTAGCACAATTGTTGCAGCATATGTGTGGAGCCCAGTTCTCATCCTGGTCACCAATCTTGCTTCCAAAATATAGGTGATATGCCTTTCTAACCATAGCAGTTATAAGGGGCTTCTGTGATGCAAAGGTCACCTCACCACAAATGCAGCAGAAGTTGTCTGTACTATTCACACAGGTACGAGGCATCTGGAAGATGAAAACAACAAACAATTAGAAGATAAACAGAAAAATTATTCATTAATTTATCATTATAATACAGAGCATGACAGCTAATCAGAAGTATTTATATCATTCAGTAGGAAAATAAAAATAATATAATATGCCTCACATGCATATCAATAGCTTGCTCAGTGAATATTTATTATAAGTTTAAAAAGTGTTTGGCTAAGAAAATCACCAACCTTTCACCTCAAAATATAAACTTGGAGAGCACAACCACCTTGTATGACTGCTGGAACAATAATGAAGGTCAGTGAGACTGTGAGTGTGGTAAGAAACACACTGCCGCAAGCCTGTTGCAACCTGTTGTAACACGTAGGTCTATATTGAAAAGTAGACCTAACAATTTTAACCATGATTTTCATTATCAGTGACCTAATATTATTGGAAATTGCTACTCTGGTCTCGGAAGCATTTTGGTTGTTGACCAGTGTTACATCAAAATTCATTCTTCTGCTTCAAGTTCTTCCTTGTATTTCTTTTGAAGAAGTCTGTTGTGCAAGATATATGTCTCGGTAAGAAATACTATAACCATATGCTCCAAGTGTGTCTTATATATCATCCTGCCGGTATTACAGACCATCGATAATATGATATTGGATTTTTTTTTTCATAAAACATTTGCGATATCTGAAATTATTTGTGTGGAACCTCTCGACGCGAAGAATTATGTATTACTAAGTTTTTTAAGTACTTGGTAGAAATGGGACTATCGGAGGGAGGACTATTATAAATTGAGAAAAATTTTTGAGAATGTAATGGGACCGGGAACAGGAAGACAAAACTGTACAGGAATGGATAGACATAATTGAGTCAAAGACAAAAGAAAAAATATTATTGAGCAAAAATAACGAGAAAATGAAAACGATTGGAAAGATAACGATAAATAGAGATAGGTCATAGTTCAATTAGGAATGCAGAGAGACCAAAGTTAGGAGAAAGCAAACTTAGAAGAAATATAGAGGAAGTCAAACAGTAGAAAACCGGGAACCAAGCAGGAGAGCCAGAAACGAATAATTAAGAATGAAAAGGAAAAAAGAAAGATAATTTGAAAGGCCAAAACTGAACCCAAAACACCTGTGAAGAACCCGGTGATAATGCTTAAAAATAAGTGGATGTTTTCGGAGAATGATGGAGAGATATGAAAAGAGCAAAGCAAAAGATTCACAGAAGAAAGTGGATAGTTACGAGAATGAACTATAGTTAGACCAGATCAACAGGAACTAGAAACCTTGAGTGAGACATTTGTGCAACATTTGCGGAAACGTTTTGCCAGCAAGTGGCTTCATCAGTCCAGTATAGTGAAAAACTGTGGAAGACGATAAGGAGCTTGAGGTAATCAGTCAATCAGACTGGACATGTATTCAGTCTATCACTCTTAATAAAAGAATAGCATATTAGCGGAGAAATGGCTTTTATGCTGCAGACAGGTGAGGTGAAACCAGTCACCTCACCAGTGAGGTGACGCCGCCTACAACTGCCTTCCTGTCAACTATATTTGTTATTCAGGAATGGTCCCTTGTGAATCCCTGTTGAGACTCATTAAACAAGTTATGCTAATCAAAGTGGCGTCTTATTATATTGACATGAGTAAATTTGCTGATGATACAAAAATAGGCCGTATGATTCATTCTGAGGAGGATACCAGTGAACTCCAGGAGGATTTGGACAAATTAATGTCTTGGTCTGAAAAGTGGCAGATGAAGTTCAATGTGGACAAGTGTAAGGTACTAGTCCTTGGTAATGAAAATATCCCTCGAATTTATAAACTAGGTGAAGTAGA
>WNWK01012106.1:0-30000 GCA_009830355.1 Cherax destructor
CAACCCTCAGTCACCTACAACTTCCTCAGTCACTTACCTTCCTCAGTCACCTACAACTTCCTCATCACCTACAACTTCCTCAGTCACGTACACTTCCCTACATCTCATCTACAACTTCCCTCCAGCTCAACTTCCTAGTCCTAACTTCCTCTCAGCTCAACTTCCTCAGTCACGCTACAACTTCCTCAGTCTACAACTTCCCTCACTACAACTTCCTCAGTCACGCTACAACTTCCCTCAGTCACGCTACAACTTCCCTCAGTCACGCTACAACTTCCTCAGTCACGCTACAACTTCCCCTCACTCAGTCACCTACAACTTCCCTCAGTCACTACAACTTCCCTCAGTCACGCTACAACTTCCTCAGTCCACTCTCTCACTCATCACCTACAACTTCCCTCATCACGCTACAACTTCCTCAGTCACGCTACAACTTCCCTCAGTCACGCTTCAACTTCCCTCAGTCACGCTACAGACTTCCCTCATCACGCTACAACTTCCTCAGTCACCTACAACTTCCCTCAGTCACGCTCACTTCCTCATCACCTACAACTTCCTCAGTCACGCTACAACTTCCCTCAGTCACTCAACTTCCCTCAGTCACTACAACTTCCTCAGTCACGCTACAACTTCCTCAGTCACCTACAACTTCCTCAGCCTACAACTTCCTCACACTTACAACTTCCCTCATCCTACAACTTCCCTCAGTCACGCTACAACTTCCACCCTCAGCTTCCGCACTCAACTTCCCTCAGTCACGCTACAACTTCCTCAGTCACGCTACAACTTCCCTCAGTCACGCTACAACTTCCCTCAGTCAGCTACAACTTCCTCAGTCACGCTACAACTTCCCTCAGTCACGCTACAACTTCCCTCAGTCACTACAACTTCCTCAGTCAGCTACAACTTCCCTCAGTCAGAAATTCCCTCAGTCCAACTTCCCTCAGTCACCTACAACTTCCCTCAGTCACGCTACAACTCCTCAGTCACTACAACTTCCCTCAGTCACGCTACAACTTCCCTCAGTCACGCTACAACTTCCCTCAGTCACGCTACAACTTCCTCAGTCACGCTACACTTCCCTCAGTCAGCTACAACTTCCCTCAGTCACGCTACAACTTCCTCCGTACACTTCCCTCAGTCACACAACTTCCCTCAGTCTCACTTCTAGTCACCTACAACTTCCTCAGTCCTCCCTACCTTCCTCAGTCACGCTACAACCCTCATCCCTACAACCTCAGTCACCTACAACTTCCTCAGTCAGCTACAACTTCCCTCATCCCAAACTTCCCTCAGTCACGCTACAACTTCCTCAGTCACGTACAACTTCCTCAGTCACGCTACTTCCCTCAGTCCACTCAACTTCCTCTCCAGTCACGTCTCAACTTCCCTCAGTCACGCTACAACTTCCTCAGTCACGCTACAACTTCCTCAGTCACCTCACCACTTCACCTCAGTCACGCTACAACTTCCCTCAGTCGCTACAACTTCCTCAGTCACTACTTCCCTCAGTCACGCTACAACTTCCCTCAGTCACGCTACAACTTCCCTCAGTCGCTACAACTTCCCTCAGTCACGCTACAACTTCCTCAGTCACGCTACAACTTCCCTCAGCACATTCCTCATCAACTTCCCTCAGTCACGCTACAACTTCCTCAGTCACTACAACTTCCCTCAGTCACGCTACAACTTCCCTCAGTCACGCTACAACTTCCCTCAGTCACGCTACAACTTCCCTCAGTCACGCTACAACTTCCCTCAGTCACGCTACAACTTCCTCAGTCACGCTACACTTCCTCAGTCACGCTACAACTTCCTCAGTCCGCTACAACTTCCTCAGTCACCTACAACTTCCCTCAGTCACTACAACTTCCCTCAGTCACCTACAACTTCCCTCAGCACGCTACAACTTCCTCAGTCACCTACAACTTCCCTCAGTCACGCTACAACTTCCTCAGTCACGCACAACTTCCCTAGTCACGCTCAACTTCCACTCAGTCACGCTCAACTTCCCTCAGTCACGCTACAACTTCCCTCAGTCACGCTAAACTTCCCTCATCCTCACACTTCCTCAGTCTATCACTCACCTTCCCTCAGTCACCTCAACTTCCCTCAGCTCCGAACTTCCTCAGTCAGCTCACTCATCTACCTACAACTTCCTCAGTCAGCTAAACTTCCCTCAGTCACGCTACAACTTCCTCAGTCACCTCACTTCCCTCACACTTCCTCAGTCACTTCCTCAGTCCGCTACAACTTCCTCAGTCACTAACTTCCTCAGTCACGCTAACTTCCCTCAGTCACCTAAACTTCCTAGTCACTCCTTCCTCTCATCCAGTCACGTCAACTCCTCAGTCACGCTACACCTCGTCACGCTACAACTTCTAGTCTAACTTCTATCAGTCTTCTAGTATACAATCTCTTAACTTTAGTCCGTACTTCCTATCATTTACCCTTTCTTTTCCGCCTACAATTCTCAGTCTAATTCCCAGTCAGCTAAACTTCCTATACCTACAACTTCTCAGTAGTCTCCTCAGTCACGCTACAACTTCCCTCAGTCACGCTACAACTTCCCTCAGTCACGCTACAACTTCCTCAGTCACGCTACAACTTCCTCAGTCACGCTACAACTTCCTCAGTCACGCTCAACTTCCTCAGTCACGCTACAACTTCCCTCAGTACTCAACTTCCTCAGTCACGTACAACTTCCCTCAGTCGCTCAACTTCCTCAGTCACGCTACAACTTCCCTCAGTCACGTCAATCCTCAGTACTCTCTTCCTCAGTCTCTAACTTCCCTCAGTCACGCTACAACTTCACTCAGTCAGCTACAACTTCCTCAGTCACGCTACAACTTCCTCAGTCACCTACAACTTCCTCAGTCACGCTCAACTTCCCTCAGTCTACACTTCCTCAGTCAGCTACAACTTCCCTCAGTCACGCTACAACTTCCCTCAGTCACTACAACTTCCCTCAGTCACGCTACAACTTCCCTCAGTCCTTCACTTCCTCAGTCACGCTACACAACTTCACTCAGTCACGCTACAACTTCACTCAGTCACGCTACAACTTCCCTCAGTCACGCTACAACTTCCCTCAGTCACGGTACAACTTCCCTCAGTCACGCTACAACTTCTCTCAGTCACGCTACAACTTCCCTCAGTCACGCTACAACTTCCCTCAGTCACGCTACAACTTCACTCAGTCACGCTACAACTTCCCTCAGTCACGCTACAACTTCACTCAGTCACGGTACAACTTCACTCAGTCACGCTACAACTTCCCTCAGTCACGCTACAACTTCCCTCAGTCACGCTACAACTTCCCTCAGTCACGCTACAACTTCCCTCAGTCACGCTACAACTTCCCTCAGTCACGCTACAACTTCCCTCAGTCACGCTACAACTTCCCTCAGTCACGCTACAACTTCACTCAGTCACGCTACAACTTCACTCAGTCACGCTACAACTTCACTCAGTCACGCTACAACTTCCCTCAGTCACGCTACAACTTCCCTCAGTCACGCTACAACTTCCCTCAGTCACGCTACAACTTCACTCAGTCACGCTACAACTTCACTCAGTCACGCTACAACTTCCCTCAGTCACGCTACAACTTCCCTCAGTCACGCTACAGCTTCCCTCAGTCACTCTACAACTTAACACTGTTATACTTCCCACCTACTTCCTGCTCTGTTATTACTTACATAATAACCTCAGTAAAAATCATCTCTTGTAGTCGAAATACTAAAAAAAAAAAAATTATCATCAATTTATTCGTCGGATCAATTTTTCGAGCCTTGTAATTTGCAAAATCCACATTTTATATTTACGAAGTCAGGCACCGTGCGTGTTAGTAAACACTTGCAGCATCTTCATAGCCTTGGGAATTGACGGCTTATTTTACTAAATCAGCTTATTCGATGCGTTAAACCCGTGTGGGTAATTCAGAGCTAGGTACAGTTGAGGCTCGGTCCTACGTCGGCTTATTAGCAGGTCCTCTTTTCAGCTGTGCTCTTCTGCTTTGTGGAGAAATAATAATGATAATAATGATGAAAAAAATAATGATAAAATAAAATAATACAAATACTAACACTAATAATAATAATAATAATAATAATAATAATAATAATAATAATAATAATAATAATAATAATAATAATAATAATAATAATAATAATAATAATAATAATAATAATAATAATAATTTACGTCAAGATGTAAACTTGTTCGGGGTTATTCAGCACAAGGAATGGTGAAGACTCGAACCTCCGTTCACTAGTGTTCCGTTCAATCGTTTTCTACGCTGTCTTGTATTCCAGCGTTTAGAAACACTTATATATTAACCTTGTAACCACAAGCATTTCTCTTAACTACCTGAAGAATTCTCTTCATTATATCATTATTAATATCACCGTTATAACAATCGTTTTCGGCTTTGTTTAAATCATTATCATAATTATTAATATAACTAATATTATCGCCATCTGCATAAGTTGGACAGTTAATTAAATATTGATCTTATTGACATGATCCCGTTTTCTAAGGTTTTCAAGGCAGCACTGAACTAAATTAAAGTGTTACCTATGAATATTTTCTTATGTATAGGAACTGTTTTATTAAATAACATAATGTTCAGTAATAACCAACATGGATACGGAAACTCAGAAGATTGATTGATCTGCATATTTCCGACCCCCTTCTGGGATTTTCTTCAGCTGAAGAGGATCGAAATATTCAGATTAATTAATCTTCTGAGTTTCTGTCTCCATGTGTTCGTTACACTTTAATTATTTAAACAACATGATGTTCAGACGACATGACTGACGAACACTGCCTGGTTTTTATATCTCAAGATAATATTTTTCTAAAGGTAATTATCCCCGCGTATTAGATTTCGTTTCCGGTTTATTGACCGACCAGAGCGTTGTCAAAATGTATTTACAACTAGTTAGAGACTTACGAATTGCACACTCGAAATGTCGGTATTAATTCGGACATCTTAAATTTTCTAAGTTCTTCTTCAAATGCTTGACTTTCACGCGAAATACAGAAATTTTAGGGCATGAGAAAATTTCACAGTTTTCTTTGTATATTTTTAATCACCTTTTATATTTTGTCAGCAAACATCATAATCGAATAATTTTGCATTTGCTAAAATTTTAAATCAAATAGACGACAAACGACACCTGACACACAACTACTTAAGGTGAAAGAACTTGTGGAATATTAAGTCGGTTGACTGAGCTGCAGGTTAGAAACTCGTAAGGTTATATACCACTAGTTCAGCCAGGGTGGTAATGGCACCCTGGCTGCCACAACTTGTGGCTTCTGCCTCACACCTGACAAACTTGCTGGTTCTTTGTGCTATTTCCTTACCAAGAATAATAATGAATTGTGGATATTAGTATTATTTTATTTGATTTTATCCTTTCATTTCGACTTTAAAATAATTTAATTCGTGAATGACTGAAGTGACCTATTTCGTTTATTCACGTGAAATAAATATTGAGAATTTTAATAATTAGGTTATCTTACGAAGGAGACATTATTTCCTAGTTTACTTGGTAGTTAACTAGGTCATTTTAGCACACTTATCTCGCAAAATTATTTTGCGTTCATTTATTTTATTATAAGATGATTTTGGAAGGTTTTTGCCCTGGCTTCCCTGCTTTAGTATTTGCGAAGAGTCTGCTGTACTTAACTGTGCTATGTACCATCTCGAAGCGAAGTCAAAAATGGCGATTTTAAGGAGAAACAAGGTATATACAGAAAATAAATCTTTACCTAAGAACATAAGAAAGAAGCAACACTGCAGCAGAGCTATTGGCCCATAATGGGCAGGTCCTTGTCAAACCGAAACCCACTAACAAATATATTCACCCAACCCATTATCAATGTTACCCAAGGAATAAGCTTCGATAAGGCTATTAACTCAAGTGCAAATCCCACTCAAATCCAACCTCTCTCACTCATGTATTTTTCTGACCTATATTTGGCATAAACCTTGATAACAGATACCGAAAAATGGGTTTAGAAAGACACGTGAGCAAACATTAGGACATATTTATTAGAAAACATTTCGGTTGAAGATTGAGACACTTATGCAACACGTGGAATCTTTATTAAGGAAACGTTTCGCCACACAGTGGCTTCATCAGTCCAATACAAAGCAGAAAGGTGTAAGGAGAGGAGGAGTTTGAGGTAATCAGTCCCTCGGTCTGGAGTCGATGTGTTCAGTCCATCAATCTTGTAGAAATTACAGCATAGAGCCGTAGAAGTGGCTTATATACTGTAGTCAAGTGACTACGGCTCTATGCTGTACTTTCTACAAGATTGATGGACTGAACACATCGACTCCAGGCTGAGGGACTGATTACCTCAAACTCCTCCTCTCCTTACACCTTTCTGCTTTGTATTGGACTGATGAAGCATCTGTGTGGCGAAACGTTTCCTTAATAAAGATTCCCATATGTTGCATAAGTGTCTCAATCTTCAACTCGTCGGTTTTCAAAACCATTTATCACAAAACATTTCGATCCTGGGACCTTGAAGTGATCAAAGTCCCAGGACCGAAAGGTTTTCTAATAAATATATCCTAGTGTTTGCTCACGTGTCTTTCTAAAGCAACCTGTATTTGCAGCTACCCAAGGTTTTAGCTTCAATGTCCCTACTAGGTAGACTGTTCCATTCATCGACTACTCTATTTTCAAAGCAGTACTTTCCTATATCCTTTCAAAATATAAATATATCCAATTTGAATTTATTATTTCTAGTTCTTTCTTGAAGGAATATCCTCAGAACTATTAGTTTAACACATATTCCCATCACCAGAACGTATGTACAGGGTATTTAAGGCTAAGTAAAAAGTTCAGGAGCAAATTAAACCTAATAATAAACAGAGTTTGGGAGAAAGTAATATAATAACACTCTCGCTATACAACTAAAACAAATACATCTAGAAAAGAGAATTGTTATTGTGTGAGGCAGTCAGTACCAAGAGAGGGTTTGATGTGTTCCGAGGCTGTCACACCTCTCTGAAGCACACCTTGTCAGCCAACCTGTACCAGGATGGTGCACTCATCCTAGCAAACAATGATTGAAGTGAATCTGATTGACTAAGGCATGCAGAAAAGATGCGATCGATAGAAATACCCCCTGATGCATTCGGCTCATTTCATTAGGATAGACCCTATCATTCTTATTAAGGTAAGACCCAGCCGCCTCCTGTTAATGAAGCCTCTTACCCCTTTCCTTCCCAGACCCTTCCCATTCACCGTTATTTCACAATAAAATTGGCAAGATCTCGTAATCTAAAAACTGGAAGTTCAGTTAATTGGTTGCTGTGTTACTGAGAAAAAGTCTCCTGCCAATCAGTACGATTACGTCCTCCCCTTGACGCTTCCAGGTATCAGCGCTGGTCGACTCAACACAACACTGTCTTGACTCTTCCAGGTATCAGCGCTGGTCGACTCAACACAACACTGTCCTGAAGCTTCCAGGTTTCAGCGCTGGTTAACGCAACACATCATCACAATGTCTTGAAGGTCGACACAACACATCACTGGACAAAAATACGCATGAAAATCTTCCTTCAAAAACATTAACCGAACTTTTGCCTTGATTTCCGATGGTCTAATGAAAAGTAAGGAAAAAAAATCCAAGAATACCTAAAAGGACCAGAAACTTTCCCCAGTTTCACACCACAACCCTGAACTCTTACATGCACTGAAACAGAGATTTCAGTCCCCTCTCAAAACCGGTTTTGCGGAGAATCACCTGAAGCAGAGACCAAACAGGGTAAAAATAATATCAGATAACTAGCAGAATAATGTAATTGGGAAGGAACTGAAGGAGAGGATAAAGCAATATGACGGTACGTACAAAGGGAAGCAATATAAGAGATAATGGATAGAAGGGAAGTGGCAGAGATTGAGGAGAGGGAGTAAGAGGTGAGTCACGACAGATTGATAAAGGTAGAGGGAAGAAATTAGAGAGAGAGAGAGAGAGAGAGAGAGAGAGAAGAAACATCTCCACTATTGTTTACGTTATAATATATTACGTATATTTCTGGCAGTATATGTATATATATATATATATATATATATATATATATATATATATATATATATATATATATATATATATATATATATATATATATATATATATATATATATATATATATATATATATATATATATATACATGCAAGAAGATCACAGTAAACAGGTAATATCAAAGTATGCAAGGCAACCTCTATTTTTCATAATGGTTGTCTTGCATATATATATATATATATATATATATATATATATATATATATATATATATATATATATATTGTGTGTGTGTGTGTGTGTGTGTACTCACCTAGTTGTGGTTGCAGGGGTCGAGACATAGCTCCTGGCCTGTGTGTATGTGTGTGTTTATGTGTGTGTGTGTGTGTGTGTGTGTGTGTGTGTGTGTGTGTGTGTGTGTGTGTGTGTGTGGTAAGTAATCTGGATGCTGGAGGAGAATGTTATTCTGAGAGAGGAAATTGAAGCAGCAGAGATGCTGAGAGGGATGCCAGGAGTACCACAGCATCACATCTGTGTCCGCTGGCCTGATGTGTCCTCACACACGTGAATATGTCGGTATTCTGGTCTCGTGAGTGAGTACTTATTGTTATGGGGTATTATGGACTTGTTATGGGGGCTATTGGAACCCAGCATGTATTGTTGTAATTAAATAACATGAATGCCTAATTATATTGAATTATTCAGAATTTGCTATGAGGTCTTAGGTCAGGCCACCCTAAAGACTTTAAAAGAGCTGATTTAACTGATTTTCTCAATATAATAGGTTATATAAATAATGCACACATTTTATAAACTAATTAAAATATAGTTGCATGTCTCATTGTAATAACTTAAGATATGTTGAGAGGATGCAAAGTGATGTGGATGTTTTAAGGGGGAGGAGCTTAGAGAGATGCTGGCTTCCAATAGCCCCCATAACAAGTCCATAATACCCCATAACACTCCCGGACAGGCCCCCATGTTATGTTATTTTCCCTTATTATCATCAAGGTTCTACATGTACTAGCATAGGGTATTTACTTAAAAGGTCTTAGGGTAAAAGGAGGACATATTTAGACTAAAAGATACTTACTCAGGTTTAGCTGCTGCATCTGAAACTTAATTCTTTTTCATTCCTCTCAAAGGTTATTTAAACCAACATTATAAAAATAGAGCTATATTAAGAAGTATATACATATAATATACAGGTCTCACTCCTAAACATATAATCAGCCTTTCCCAAAGCACATGGCTCAGCTGCCACCTTCAACTCTCTCTTTCTCAACATTTCTTAACCCTCCAGTGTCTTGATACACTGAAGATCACAGAATGTCATGGTAACATCGATCTACAACCCTTCCCATTACCTTTTGGGCACTCATTCAGCCCTGAAGCCAAGATAAGATAAGCACCAACAACAACAGCTCACTCCGCCGCCATTGTTTTCTCAGGAAGAGATTGTGGGAAGCCAGCATCTCTCAGCTCCTCCCCTCAAAACATCCACATCACTTTGCATCCTCTCAACATATCTTAAGTTATTACAATGAGACATGCAACTATATTTTAATTAGTTTATAAAATGTGTGCATTATTTATATAACCTATTATATTGAGAAAATCAGTTAAATCAGCTCTTTTAAAGTCTTTAGGGTGGCCTGACCTAAGACCTCATAGCAAATTCTGAATAATTCAATATAATTAGGCATTCATGTTATTTAATTACAACAATACATGCTGGGTTCCAATAGCCCCCATAACAAGTCCATAATACCCCATAACATTTTCCTACCAGTTGCCTGCTGGATTTACCGCAGCGGAGGCACAGGCCTGTCGGTGCTGGCTTTCACAGTGGGCTTTGTGTGTAGTCCTTGCATTGTAAAAATGTATTATGTTGATAACCACTAAAGTAGTTAATGGTTACACCCTTCAGTATGGGGATGTGGTTAAACTGTTTTCTAGTAACCTCTGCACTCTGTTCTAGTACTGTTCCATTCATGGGTTTTGTTTGGTGTATGGTAAGGGCAGAATTGCATGTTTATGCTGGGAAGGTTCAGTGGAGCCATGAGATTGTAGATTGCCATGTTGTATGTCACCTTGTTGTATAACTGTACAGTGAAGAGTAATTATGGTGCTGGGGTATATGTAAAACCTCTAGTAGTGTTACTACCACCTTTAGGCTAAGACCTTATTTTCCCTAGCCGTATCCTGCGGGACACTGCTAGCTTGTGAGACTCCATCTTATAAGACTCCGTCTTTATAAGACTCCGTCTTTATAAGACTCCGTCTTTATAAGACTCCGTCTGGAGGTGGGGGTGTTATGGGGTATTATGGACTTGTTATGGGGGCTATTGGAACCCAGCATGTATTGTTGTAATTAAATAACATGAATGCCTAATTATATTGAATTATTCAGAATTTGCTATGAGGTCTTAGGTCAGGCCACCCTAAAGACTTTAAAAGAGCTGATTTAACTGATTTTCTCAATATAATAGGTTATATAAATAATGCACACATTTTATAAACTAATTAAAATATAGTTGCATGTCTCATTGTAATAACTTAAGATATGTTGAGAGGATGCAAAGTGATGTGGATGTTTTGAGGGGGAGGAGCTTAGAGAGATGCTGGCTTCCCACAATCTCTTCCTGAGAAAAACAATGGCGGCGGGAGTGAGCTGTTGTTGTTGGTGCTTATCTTATCTTGGCTTCAGGGCTGAATGAGTGCCCAAAAGGTAATGGGAAGGGTTGTAGATCGATGTTACCATGACATTCTGTGATCTTCAGTGTATCAAGACACTGGAGGGTTAAGAAATGTTGAGAAAGAGAGAGTTGAAGGTGGCAGCTGAGCCATGTGCTTTGGGAAAGGCTGATTATATGTTTAGGAGTGGAGACCTGTATATTATATGTATATACTTCTTAATATAGCTCTATTTTTATAATGTTGGTTTAAATAACCTTTGAGAGGAATGAAAAAGAATTAAGTTTTCAGATGCAGCAGCTAAACCTGAGTAAGTATCTTTTAGTCTAAATATGTCCTCCTTTTACCCTAAGACCTTTTAAGTAAATACCCTATGCTAGTACATGTAGAACCTTGATGATAATAAGGGAAAATAACATAACACTTATAAAACTGAGTGCTCAAACACACATGACTGTATGCCCAAACACACATGACTGTATGCCCAAACACACATGACTGTGTGCCCAAACACATATGACTGTGTGCCTAAACAAACACATGAGTGTGTGCTCAAACTCATATGACTGTGTGCCTAAACAAACACATGACTGTGTGCCCAAACAAACATGACTGTGTGCCTACACAAACACATGACTGTGTGCCCAAACAAACACATGACTATGTGCCCAAACAAACACATGACTGTGTGCCTGCACAAACACATGACTGTGTGCCCAAACAAACGCATGACTATGTGCCCAAACAAACACATGACTGTGTGCCCAAACAAACATGACTGTCAGTATTCTGGTTCGGTGTGAGAGTTCACATTCTACTGACTGAAGGATCAGCTGACTGAAGGATCAGCTGACTGAAGGATCAACTGACTGAAGGACCAACTGACTGAACGATCAGTTGACTGAAGGATCAGCTGACTGAAGGATCAACTGACTGAAGGATCAACTGATTGAAGGATCAACTGATTGAAGGATCAACTGACTGAAGGATCAACTGATTGAAGGATCAACTGACTGAAGGATCAAATGACTGAAGGACCAACTGACTTATTAAAAAGCATCTCGTTTCATATAATTACTATTATAATTATTATTAGTATTACAATTATTATTAGTATTATAATTAATTCTTACAGGGAGGCGCTAAAATCTTATGGATCGTACAGCCCCTGGTCAATGGGATGCAGTCAGATTAGCTCCAAATAATCGTTGCTCCAGTTCCATCATCAAGGTCTCTCTTTCCCTTGGATGGATTTAAACATATCAAAAAATATATATCCATTCAATTATATTACGGTCATTGAATATTTATGCTAATTAACTAAATATTTTGTAATATATTTCAGATGAGTGAACAGTGGCCTATTAAATTATGTCTATAATGACTACAATTTTGGACTTATTGTTGTTATTATTATTATTATGCTATTATTACTGTTGATGTTAATATTAATTTTATTATCATTATTATGTTCATAAAAACTACAAATTAGGTCTTATTGTTTTTATGTTACTATTGCTGTTGCTGTTATTGATGTTAATTTTATTATTATTATTATTATTATTATTATTATTATTATTATTATTATTATTATTATTATGTAGACAGCCTGTACTGTCTGCATAGACAGCCTCTGCTGTCTGCCAGCTGAGTTCATGTTTCGTGCCATGCTAGTGCTGCCACCTATAGGCCTATAACCACTTCAGTCTGCTCCACCATGTTCCATCCTCACTCACTCAGCTGCCTTGACTCAGTCAACAGGCCTCACTCCCTCTCTCTCTCGCGGGCATGGCTCTGCCGGGCCATGGGCACAAAACACACTGCCTGTGTACCCCACACTTTATTCTAATAAAGTAAGAAGCCTCCGAAGCCTTATCATTCATTCCCGCTTCCAAGAAGACGCAAATAACTCTTCGATATAATTATTATTATTATTATTATTATTATTATTATTATTATTATTATTATTATTATTATTATTATTATTATTATTATTATTATTATAATTATTATTATTATTATTATTATTATTATTATTTCATGATGTCATACTCTTCATTTTAAATATATTTGTGGAGAAAATTCTCCAAGAGAGGGGGGGTATCAGCCCTTTTCAAGGGCCCTGCCTTTTTTGCCCTTAGAAAAGGGGCCAGACGGCATCTCTGGCTTTGAAAACAACTTAACTAGTAACAGATGTATGGACCCAAAGAGCCAGAAGTCACGTAGTCATTGGCCAAGTAGCAACGAATGTATATGAGTGATTGAATCATTTGATATAAATGTGACTCTTTACCTTAGCAGGAAAGTTATAGAAACTGCTGTATTAGTTTCTACACTTGACTTTACAATCTTGTGCTCCAGTGATCGAAGTATTTACAGAACACAAGCATTTGAATTGCAACTTGTTGGAGTGTTTTGCAAGTATTGAAATATTGCTGAGGTCAGTGATGCCAAGCCTGCTGAGCTGCGGGATGCAGGAGCGCGGTAGATTGAACTCGGCCACCGTAGAAACGGGTCATATTGAGCGAGGAGATTTAACCTAACAAAGACATTAGTCGTGGACGTCGGTGCGCTAATTTGCTTTAGGCAGATTTATCATTCACCCGGTGACTCATGGGCAATCCACCCAAACACCGTGAGTAAACCGCCATTCAGTTCATTAAATGACTGATTATATGGCATATGCTCCTTTGGGGCAATAATATAAGTCTCATGTGTGATTTTATCTTACCAAGAAATAAAAGTTTGAGGACTTATTATTAAACAAAAGTTTTTTTTCTAGAGTTAATATTTACAGATAAAATTAATGATGATGGAATCAGGTTCCGACACACCAGCACCTCACTGATCCAGTATTCAATGTCTCTGTATATTTTATTTAAACTCTGCTTTCAGCACTTACGCTGTGCCGTACTATACTCTTAATGATAAACTATACTATCGGGTACGTTACTGTACTTCAGTGTACTCGAAAGTACTAAAATAAGTAATTTGTGTGTGTAGTATGCTCAGTAAGATTCAACTTTGAAAGTGAATGATGGAACAAGAAGTTCCTAAATAGACTAACTTCTAACCAACAGAGACAATAACCACAGCTGAAGAATTAGACACATGTGTAACATCTGGGTATGTGACGTTTAACCGTCCTGGTCTATAGTCTGAGGGACTGATTACCTCATATTTTGTATATAGTTTTACATTCTTCACATTTTGTCCTTGTATTGATAAAGCCACTGGAGGGCGAAACGTCTACAAATAAAGATACCAAGATGTTGTTCATGTTCTAATTTGTCTTCTTGTTGGTACTGTGTACCATTCATGTACAATAAGCACAGCTGTGTTGTACAGTACAGCGACCAGTTCGACAAACAAAATGCACAAAGTAGCCGTGAGCATCACCGCACCAGACAAGGAAGACACAAACGATCCTAACTGGGGACAGTATTGTCCTCCATACAAAGCCCCCCCAAAAAACCTTCCAAATTATTGAATTTGAGTTCAGTTGCTTTCAAACCCCGACTACAACGATTCGTAGATGCCAGTCAGACCAAGTCTAGACGTAGATGCCAGTCAGAACAAGTCTAGACGTAGATGCCAGTCAGAACAAGTCTAGAGTTAGACTCGGGACCTGAAGTATTAGCGAGTATTTCATGACAACCAACCTCATAGGTTAGGTTAGGTAAGGTTCGTCAGGAAACAGGAGAGGCGCTTCCTGACGCGGGTCTTAGTCATATGATGATCCACCGTTGGAGCTTTTGGTCATCTGACCGAGACCTTCCGCTGGCTTACCGGTCCACCCCTTTACAAAATTATGGTCATAGTTATAACCATTCAATTCCAACCTCATAGAATGCCAGACATCACTAAATTCCAAATAAGGCTTTGAGAAGAGAGTTGCACAGGGTGAGAGATGTATGTTCGGGATCACTAATGCATACACACTCTACCAGGAAAAATGAGTCTGCATGGCAAAAGCAGAGTCAAGCAGCGTTCTCCCAGACATGGCAGAGAGGAGAGGTGTTGCCACGGTGATATTCAGCAGAATGAAGCAGTGACTGAAGGCGCGACATCAGAATCTGATCTGACTTACCTCTCGTCCCAGAAGACAGACAAGCAGTTTAGCGACGAGGGCAGCCAATCAGAACTCTCGAATCTATCAACACAGGGAGAGTAATTTATGTGTTACGTCCTACCTGTAAATGTAACTAAAAGATAAATAATATTATAAAACATGATATTTATGCTTTAGCTGTTAACGAAAATAACGTTAGCAATATAAGTAGATAAAATAGAATATATATGTATTTGCGTATTTCTTCTAAAAACGCTATATATCACACAGACTCATGATAACATACTCTTCATGATATCAGACTCATGATACCATATTCTTCATGATATCAGATTCTTGACAACATACTCTCTATGATAGCATACTCACGATAACATACTCTCTATGTTGTTAGACTCATGATAACATATTCTCCATGATATCAGACTTATGATAACATATTCTACATGATATCAGACTCGAGATAACATATTCGACTCACGATAGTTTTGTAGATTTAGAAAAAAAAACACAAGGAAAAACATTATTTTTATCGTCCCTATTTCCGCTTTTGTTTTTAAATCCCAGAAGAAAAATCTGAGATTTTCTCAAAACATGAAAGGAATCAAACGACAGATGACGGATTTCACTCAAAGATTCTCAGTGTTTTCCCCTCTGCCTGCCTCAACACCTCTCTTTTTTTTCTCTCTCTCTCTCTCTCTCTCTCTCTCTCTCTCTCTCTCTCTCTCTCTCTCTCTCTCTCTCTCTCTCTCTCTCTCTCTCTCTCTCTCTCTCTCTCTCTCTCTCTCTCTCTCTCTTCTCTCTCTCTCTCTCGCAAAAGAAATGAAATCCAATTTCATACGGTTATCGCAAAAAAAAAAAAAAAAAAAAATCAATCAGCCTTGATGTGCTGGATATGAAGGTAAGTGATGCCTGTATTGTAGGTATCGTGTGAAGTAGGTACCATGCAATAAAAGTCTTCAAACTTGACCTTGCAACTCTGAACATCCATCCCCACCTTCCTTCTTCCCTCATCACTGAAAACATTGTTAGGAGGGAATTTTGAGTCTTTTCACTGCACAGAAAATATACTATAACTAAAGACTATGACCCAGTTCCAGCGCGCTACCAAGAAACTGGGCAATATCTAATATACCATCAATAACACAGTATTATTTTTTCCCTGGCAGACAAGAAGTGCACCAGGAGGTTGATTCCCGCTGACAATTGCAGTGACAACTTTCATCCCTGAAGCAACAAGTAAGGATCCCACATCACTACTCCTGCAGTGAACGGGAGGAGAAAGCACCTCTAAGAAAATTGTACGTATCCTGAAGAAGAGCTATATTAGCCTGGGGTAAACGATGACAGGTAACATTTATTCCTGAGTAAGCACAAATGACGATGGTTTCTAGGGACCATGATGGTAATGCTGGAGCAGTAGTAAGTATGAATGAGAGTGTGTTGGTACCCGGGGACGAAGTTGATAACCTTGGAGTGAAATTTGACTCTAAACTAACCATGAAGAACCACGTTGTAAATCTTGCAAACAAGGCGACAAGAAAGATTACAACACTTCGAAGTATCTCGCATTTGCTCGACGGTAGAGATTGCAAGATCCTGTATGAGGCACAAGTACGCTCACACCTTGAGTATGCTCCACTTTCTTAGATTGCCTCCCCCCCCATCTCATCTGCGACTTCTTGACTGGACCCATCCTGGATAGATCTGTCATTTCAGCAGAGCCTTCACACAGGAGGAATGTGGGTGGCCTTACTGTTATGTACAAGGCCAACATTGTCGAAGTACCACACTTGACTCCACTTCGAGGACAGCAAGAAGCAAGCTTCTATACCACAAGACGGGCAGCAAGCAGCAACTTCACTCTGGCTGTACCCTTCTCTAGAACATCACTTCATCTGAGATCATTTATCCCGAGGATGACTCGAGTCTGCAACATGTTCGTACAGCATAACGAGATAAAGTCAGTTGATCAAATGAAAATGCTGGCCCACAGATGGCTCCAACTTCACCCTGTTCTTGTATGTTTCATAATAATAAAAAAAATAATTTAAATGAGCTGATGTAGGTAACAGCTTCTAGCTTGTAAATAAAGTTAGGAATCCTTAACCTAACCTTGTAAAACCCTGTGTAAAAAAAAAAAATGACTAAAGAAAGGAAACAGAAGAAGAAAAAAGAAGATAATTTATCGTGGGAGTATAGTAACAACACAGTAGATCACACCGATGGTTTATAAATAAGACAAACAAGGGTTAAGACATTTTACTGTGAAGACGTTTCGCCCACCAGGGACTTTATCAGTCTCTGGTGGACGAAACGTCGTCACAAAATAATGCCATAACCCTCTTTGAGTATCTTATTTACTGACATGGAAGTACATAGGCAAGAGAAGTGGCAGAAGACTGAGGAGAACTGTATACTTCTACCTGGAGAGGGTTTCAGGGGCAACGCCTCAGATTAAAGACTATCGTGTATCATCTGGGTGCGTGAGTCAATGGCAGAAAAATGAAGACTCAAACCGCAATCAATTTAGGTCAAGTTTAATGAGAAAATGTCGGTCCTGGGACCATGGTAACTCCCAATGTCACTCAAGCATTACGCTTTGAGAAATAGATACAAATGCAGTATAATGCGATCCTTTACTGACTACGTTTCGTCCGCACAGTGGATTTTATCAGGTCACAAAGAGATCTACCTGGGTAAAGAGTACATGATTATATATAGTGTGGAGAGTCAGGTGGAGAGTGTTGGGTAGGTTGAACTTGAGACGAACCTGCACAGGACGGGCGCGTCTCGTGGACTGAAATATTTACATTAAAAACATTACTAAAGTGACTGAATTTTGTCTTTCTCCTCTACTAGACTCAATTTAGTTTTACGTCTTTCCTCTCTGTCGTCCACGGTAAGAATAACGATGGATTTCAACACACACACAAAAAACTTGACAAAATATTATAAATGAAGTCTTAAAATTGGGTATTAAAACTGTAATCACAATAGGACCTCAATATAGATTAGTTACAATGCAACTTGTCCTTGTAATTCCTCGTTGAGATTATGCTGTGTTGTGCCGCTCATCACGTTAGACAGTGGATATAAATATGCAGAAAATTTATCATAGAAAATGACGGATTTAATCTCCGGTTTCAAAAGTCTTTCTTATAAAGATTTATGAGTTTATTGACTGAGAGCTGTTATAGAACTTAGGTTTATTTCAAATCCCAGCGTTACCTAGGCCGTAGAACTTAGGTTTATTTCAAATCCCAGCGTTACCTAGGCCGTAGAACTTCGGTTTATTTCAAATCCCAGCGTTACCTAGGCCGTAGAACTTAGGTTTATTTCAAATCCCAGCGTTACCTAGGCCGTAGAACTTAGGTTTATTTCAAATCCCAGCGTTACCTAGGCCGTAGAACTTAGGTTTATTTCAAATCCCAGCGTTACCTAGGCCGTAGAACTTAGGTTTATTTCAAATCCCAGCGTTACCTAGGCCGTAGAACTTAGGTTTATTTCAAATCCAGCGTTACCTAGGCCGTAGAACAGGTTTATTTCAAACAGCGTTACCTAGGCCGTAGAACTTAGGTTTATTTCAAATCCCGCGTTACCTAGGCCGTAGAACTTAGGTTTATTTCTCCCGGTTACCTAGGCCGTAGAACTTAGGTTTATTTCAAATCCCAGCGTTACCTAGGCCGTAGAACTTAGGTTTATTTCAAATCCCAGCGTTACCTAGGCTACACGATTATATACTCTGAGAGTGTGTGTGTCTCAGTATATGAACGCCAAGAGTTTACTGCAATTCGTATTTTAGGAAATAAAACTTTCTTGACTGGTGGTGAATAGGTTATACATAGCCTTAATGACCCTCGTGTAATCGATTAGGAGTTAAACTCCATTAACCAACTAACGTAAGGGGGACATTACTGTTCCTCAGGATGCCAGCCACAACTACCGAATAACACCCAGGTACCTACTTACTGTTAGGACACCCGAGGCAGCAGGGGCAAGGAGACTTACACACACTGAGCAATCTTCTAATAAGCTACAGGTCCATTAAAAACATGGAGTAAAGGGTGGCTATGACTACAGGGATATAAATAAGGAGAATATAACATCAAAGAGACAAGTCGCAACAGTAAATACAAATTTAATAAACTTAGATTAAAAAGGCAAACAGGTGAGATATAATTTAACACCAGAGTTTTAGATGAGTGGATCAAGTTACCACAGGAAGAAGTGTTAAGAAATTAGTGAAGAAATATGTACTAAGTAAACGGATGATTATGTTTTTATGCATATAAAACATCTTGCTGTTGAGACTAAGTCACCAAGACACTGCCTCACACAGTTACCGAGACACTGCCTCACACAGTTACCAAGACACTGCCTCACACAGTCACCAAGACACTGCCTCACACAGTTACCAAGACACTGCCTCACACAGTTACCAAGACACTGCCTCACACAGTTACCAAGACACTGCCTCACACAGTTACCAAGACACTGCCTCACACAGTTACCAAGACACTGCCTCACACAGTTACCAAGACACTGCCTCACACAGTTACCAAGACACTGCCTCACACAGTCACCAAGACACTGCTTCACACAGTCACCAAGACACTGCCTCACACAGTCTCCGAAGACATCCTCACACAGTCACCGAGACACTGCCTCACACAGTTACCGAGACACTGCTTCACCAGTCACCAAGACACTGCTTCACACAGTCACCAAGACACTGCCTCACACAGTCACCAAGACACTGCCTCACACAGTCACCAAGACACTGCCTCACACAGTCACCAAGACACTGCCTCACACAGTCACAGACACTGCTCAGTCACCCAAAACCCTGCCTCACACAGTTACCGAGACACTGCTTCACACAGTCACCAAGACACTGCCTCACACAGTCACCAAGACACTGCCTCACACAGTCACCAAGACACTGCCTCACACAGTCACCAAGACACTGCCTCACACAGTCACCAAGACCCTGCCTCACACAGTTACCGAGACACTGCTTCACACAGTCACCAAGACACTGCCTCACACAGTCACCAAGACACTGCTTCACACAGTCACCAAGACACTGCCTCACACAGTCACCAAGACACTGCCTCACATAGTCACCAATACACTGCCTCCACTCACCAAGACACTGTCTTACACAGTCACTAAGACACTACCTCACACAGTCTCACCAAGACACTGCCTCACACAGTCATCAAGACACTGCCTCACACAGTCACCAAGACACTGCTCACACAGTCATCAAGACACTGCCTCACAAAGTCACCAAGATACTGCCTCACACAGTCACCAAGACACTGCCTCACACAGTCACTAAGATACTGCTTCACACAGTCACCAAGACACTGCCTCATACAGTCACCAAGACACTGCCTACACAGTCACCAAGACACTGCCTTACACAGTCACAAAGATACTGCTTCACACAGTCACCAAGACACTGCCTCATACAGTCACCAAGACACTAACTTACACAGTTACCAAGACACTGTCTCATACAGTCACCAAGACACTGCCTCACAGTCACCAAGACACTTCCTCACAGTCACCAAGACACTGCCTCACAGTCACCAAACACTGCCTCACAGTCACCAAACACTGCCTCACAGTCACCAAGACACTGACATACAAAGTCACCAAGACACTGCCTCACAGTCAGCAAGACACTGTCTCACAGTCACCAAGACACTGATCACACAGTCACCAAGACATGCCACACAGTCACCAAGACACTGCTCACACAGTCACCAAGACACTGCTACACATCACCAAGACACTGCCTCACAGTCACCAAGACACTGACTCACACAGTCACCAAGACACTGCCTCACACAATCACCAAGACACTGCCTCACAGTCACCAAGACACTGACTCACACAGTCACCAAGACACTGCCTCACACAATCACCAAGACACTGTCTCACACAGTCACCAAGACACTGACTCACACAATCACCAAGACACTGCCTCACAGTCACCAAGACACTGACTCACACAGTCACCAAGACACTGTTTCACACAATCACCAAGATACTGTCTCACACAGTCACCAAGACACTGCCTCACACAGTCAGCAAGACACTGTCCTCACAGTCACCAAACACTGCCTCACAGTCACCAAGACACTGACATACAAAGTCACCAAGACACTGCCTCACAGTCAGCAAGACACTGTCTCACAGTCACCAAGACACTGACTCACACAGTCACCAAGACACTGCCACACAGTCACCAAGACACTGCTCACACAGTCACCAAGACACTGTCTAACACAGTCACCAAGACACTGCCTCACACAGTCACCAAGACACTGCCTCACACAGTCACCAAGACACTGCCTCACACACTCACCAAGACACTGCCTCACAGTCACCAAGACACTGACTCACACAGTCACCAAGACACTGCTCACACAGTCACCAGACACTGCTCACACATCACCTAGACACTGCCTCACAGTCACCAAGACACTGCCTCACACACTCACCAAGACACTGCCTCACACACTCACCAAGACACTGCCTCACAGTCACCAAGACACTGTCTCACACACTCACCAAGACACTGCCTCACAGTCACCAAGACACTGTCTCACACACTCACCAAGACACTGCCTCACACACTCACCAAGACACTGCCTCACACACCAAGTCACTGTCTCCCACTCACCAAGTCACTGCCTCCCACTCACTAAGTCACTGCCTCACAGTCACCAAGACACTGCCTCACACACTCACCAAGACACTGCCTCACAGTCACCAAGACAACACAGTCTACTCAGGGTGCTGGGAAGTAATAAAGCCAAGGCTCAGGTGTTTCTTCCTCTCCTCCTCAGGTGTTTACTATTTTCCTCTAGCTGCTATTATTCACGACTTCTTGGAAGCGTTGATGACAGACAAACATTTTTCAGAGTCATGACCCAGAAATTCTTTTTTTTTAATGACATCTTAGTTTAACCGTTCATAAGTCTTGTTGAGGGTGAATGTTCTCTAATTAATACAGTTACTACAGTGAGTTGTATTCTTAGTCTCGTAACAGAAAAGGGTAAAAGTAAAAATCAGAAATAAGACAAAGAAGAAAAGAGGTTTCAAAATGGCAACTGTGATAACTGAGAGGTAAATAGTGTATTTTATTTACACTTGCAGATCAAACTTAGGTAAGAAATGATGAATTTTAATATATTTACAAAATAAGTAAATCCAACAGAATATATATATATATATATATATATATATATATATATATATATATATATATATATATATATATATATATATATATATATATATATATATATATATATATAAAACCACTATGAAAAAATAGAAGAATTCAAGCGCTTTCGTGACTACTCACATTATCAAGGAACTATAAAGGAAACGTGAGAATAAGCCTTCTTCTCACGTTTCCTTTATAGTTCCTTGATAATGGATAGTCACAGCCTGAATTCTTATTTTCATAGTGGTGTTTTGCATATTTTGATATCCCTGTTTACTGTGATCTTTTGCATATATATATATATATATATATATATATATATATATATATATATATATATATATATATATATATATATATATATATATGCAATAAAATCAAAGTAAACAGTGTATCACAAGGTAGGTGGCAAATTCGTCGGAATAATCGCCTGGCTGGGGCTTTTTCCAAGAGGTGGCCCGGCCTTGGCTCCTGGAGTTTACCTGGAGAGGGTTTCCTGGGTCAACGCCCCCGCGGCTCGGTCTGAGACCAGGCCTCGTGGTGGATCAGGGTCTGATCAACCAGGCTGTTACTGCTGGCCGCACGCAAACTGACGTACGAACCACAGCTCGGTTGGTCAGGTACTGACTTTAGGTGCATGTCCAGTGCCATCTTGAAGACAGCCAGGGAACTATTGGTAATCCCCCTTATGTATGCTGGGACGCAGTTGAACAGTCTTGGACCCCGGACACTTATTGTGTTGTCTCTCAGTGTACTCGTGGCGCCCCTGCTTTTCACTGGGAGAATGTTGCCTCTCCTGCCGAGTCTCTTCCCTGTCGTGCGAGTGTCTCAGACCAATGCCTGCCATGGGAGGAGGTACAAGTACCTCCTCATGTTCTCGGACCAGATGTCCCCAGGCCTAGCCCCATTCTCCGCCCCCACGGGGCTCGGAGGGAGAAGTTAGGCACCTTGGGCTGCCGCAAACCCCACCCACACTGGACTCAAAGGGTGTGGCAGCTGTATAGCAGCAGACGATACCAGGAGGTGCAAAGGCAGCAAGCACTACAGGATTCTTTTGGAGCCATACTCCAGCTTTGGGCATTAAGCCCGAGCACTGGGGAAGCTGAAGAATGCCTCTTGCTGTCTGTGTTGCTGCTGCTACTTCACTTGTCCGTTGCACTAGTCTGATATCAAAATATGTAGAATAACCACTGTGAAAAAATAGTGAAATTCCAAGCGCTTTCGAGACTTCTCACATTATCAAAGAACTATGATAGTTCCTTGATAATGTGAGAAGTCACGAAGCTTGGAATTCCACTGTTTTTCACAGTGGTTGTTCTGCATATATATATATATATATATATATATATATATATATATATATATATATATATATATATATATATATATATATATATATATGTCGTGCCGATTAGGTAAAACTTGCAATTTTGGCTTAAATAGCAACGCTCACCTTGCCATATAAGACAAGTGAAAATTTGTGTATGCAATAATTTCGCCAAAATCATTCTGAACATAACGAAAAAAATATATTTCATTGTGTTTGTTTATTATTAAATTAATGTTAACGTATCTAAAATATATTTAGTTGGGTTAGGCTAAATTAAATTGCGCTTGTTGTAATAAGGTTAGGTAGGTTTTCAAAGTTTCTCTTGGTACAAAATTATAAATTCTTACATTAACATCAATGAAAAAAATTATCTTTAAACGTATAAGAAAATTTTAGAAAGGACTTAATTTTAAATGAGTTCTTGCTAATTGACCAGTTTTACCTAATCGGCACGACATATATATATATATATATATATATATATATATATATATATATATATATATATATATATATATATATACATGATTATGAAAATGAATCAAAGATGGTAGTAGCAGCGAGCACGTACATCAGTAAGGGTTGAGTACAGCCAACACAGGATAGTGTGGCCCCAGCCTCAGTAAGAACACTGGTAATGCCCTCAAATAAGCCTAGAAATTTCCATCCAGTTTACCGTCCATAGCCGTAACCTCCTCCATATTTACCGCCGTACAGGCCTCCGTAGCCGCCGCCGAAGCCACCGCTAAAACCATGGCCGAAGCCGCCTCCAAAGCCACCACCATAGCCACCACCATAGCCGCCACCGTAGCCGCCACCGTAGCCGCCGACGTAGACTGGATAGTGGACAGGAATCACCTTGACGGGAGCGTAACCGAAGCCTCCACGGCGCCGACCGAAGCCGCCTTTCTTGTACTTATGCGGTGCTGGGTCGGCAAAGACCGCAGACACGACCAACACCAAGATCAGCGACGCCTGCAGGAGGAACACCAACACTGTTTTATATCTTTTCGTCAGCCTATGACTTTACATCCACCCTTCACAACTCATTTTTTGTTCATACTAAACCTTTGTATTTTATTTTTTATGAGTATTTTGATATAAAATGAGGCTCATGCAGCATCTAAATTATCATAATTATTCTGAAACTTAATTATATTACCCTAGTAACAAAGATATTTGTGTTTGTGTCTAGTGTGCAAGCACTCAACATTGCACTCTTCTGAGTGCAACATTTGGGTATTTTTTCATGGAAACGTTTCGCCACGCAGTGGCTTCTTCATTCCAATGGAGCGAAAGAAGGAAGATGAGGAGGAGTTTGAGGTAATCAGTCCCTCATCCTGGAATCAATGTGTTCAGTCCATCAATCTTGACATTGCCTCATAAACACACATGCCTCACGTGGAAATATGAAACCCCATCCCCTGCTAAAACATATAACTGAGACAGCGAAATCCATTTAACAAAGCATCTATGCACGCATTTCACTGACTAACTAACTAACTTACAAACTTCATTCTGGAGGAACCAGCTAATTGTGTGCCCGACCCACTGCCGCCCTCCTGGCCTCCTGGCCGAGGATATCACCTCCAGAAGTTTACTTTCAATTAACTCACTCTGATATCATTGAGAGCTGAAGGAATCTGTATAAAAACTAGCCTGCAGCTTCCGCCAGTGCCGATGAAGGTGTGGTAATATCTCGCTTGTTTATTCTCTCTCATATGCAAATCAGGCTGCACTTCCGCCTTTGACACACCGGAAAAAGAGATCTGTTTACACTTCACTAAAAATTATTTTATAAAGACTAAGTGTTTGACATAAAGCATGATAATAGTATCAGTAATAATGATGACGAGGATAATGATGATTATGATAATAATGATAATAAAAGGAGTAAATATAATAATAATAATAATTATTATTATTATTATTCACTTTATAGTAATTATTATGTGTTCTTAAATTTATATTAAAATAAACACGGAAACACAAACACACACACACAGCAAATGTAGTCAAAATTTTTAAGAAAGGAGACAGACACGAGGCATTATACTACAGACCTGTGTCACTGACGTGTATAGTATGCAAAGTCATGGAGAAATCATCAGGAGGAGAGTGGTGGAGCACCTAGAAAGAAACAAACTTATAAACGACAACCAGCACGGTTTCAGGGAAGGCTAATCCTGTGTCACAAACCTACTGGAGTTTTATGACATGGTAACAGAAGTAAGACATGAGAGAGAGGGGTGGATAGACTGCATTTTCTTGGACTGCAAGAAGGCCTTCGACACAGTTAATCGCAAAACGTTAATGCAAAAGCTAGAGGATCAGGCACGCATAACAAGAAAGGCATTGCAATAGATCAGAGAATATCTGACAGGGAGGCAACAACGAGTCATGGTACGTGACGAGGTGTCAGAGTGGGCGCCTGTGAGGAGCGGGGTTCCACAGGGATCACTCCTAGGACCTGTGCTGTTTTTGGTATATGTGAATGACATACCGGAAGGGATAGACTCAGAAGTGTCCTGTTTGCCGATGATGTGAAGTTAATGAGGAGAATTAAATCGGTCGAGGATCAGGCAGGACTACAAAGAGAACTGGACATTCTACAAGGCTGGTGCAGCAACTGGCTCCTTGAATTTATCCCCGCCAAATGCACACATACACACACACAAACACAAGCACACACACACAAACACAAGCACACACACACACACACAAACAAACACACACAAACACAAACACACACATACACACACATATGGGAGTCCCGAAAAATGGAGAGCCAAGATGATGGATGTGGTACTGGAAAATTTCATGCATCAACATGTTAGGAACAATACCAGAGAGAGAGGGGAGGATGAACCGGCAAGATTGGACCTCGTGTTCACCATGAGTAGCTCGGACATTGAGGATATCACATATAAAAGGCCCCTTGGGCTAGTGATCACGTGGTTCTGTGCTTTGAATACACAGTAGAGTTACAAGTGTAGAGAGAGGCAGGAGTAGGATGGGAGAAGCCAAACTACAAAAGGGGGACTACACAGGTATGAAGAACTTCCTTCAAGAGGTTCAGTGGGAAAGAGAATTGGCAGGAAAATCAGTAAACGAAATGATACACTACTGGACAAAAAAAATGCAAGGAGGCAGAAGTGGATTTTGTTCCCAAGGGCAATAGAAATAATGGGAAGACTAGAACGAGCTCTTGGTTCACCCAAAAGTATACAGAGGTAAAACCTAAGTGCACTAGAGAATGGAAAAAGTACAGAAGACAAAAGACCAAGGAAAATAAAGAGGTTAGTCGATGAGCCAGAAACGAATATGCACAGGTAAGAAGGGAGGCTCAGCAACAGTACGAAATCGACATAGCATCAAAAGTCAAGTGTGACTCGAAGCTGTTGTATAGCCACATCAGGAGGAAGACAACAGTCAAGGACCAGGTAAACAGGTTGAGGAAGGAAGGTGGGGAGTTCACAAGAAAAGACAAAGAAGTATATGAGGAGCTCAACATGAGATTTAAAGAAATATTTACAATGGAGACGGGAAGGACTCCGGAAAGTCAGAATAGAGAGGTACACCATGAAGGAATATACCAACAAGTGCTGGATGAAATACACACAACCGAGGAGGAGGTGAAAAAGCTGCTACGTTAACTTGATTCCTCAAAGGCGGTAGCACCGAATAACATCTTCCCGTGGGTCCTTAGAGAGGAAGCAGAGACGCTGTGTGTGCCACTAACAACAGTCTTCAACATATCCATTGAAACTGGGCAACTATCTGAGCTATGGAAGATGGTAAATGTAGTCCCCATGTTTAAGAAAGTAGACAGACACGAGGCATTAAACTACAGACCAGTGTCACTGACGTGTATAGTATGCAAAGTCTTAGAGAAAATTATCAGGAGAGTGATGGAGCAACTACAAAAGGGCAAACTTATAAATGACAACCAGCACGGTTTCAGAGAAGAGAAATCCTGTGTCACAAACCTACTGGAGTTTTCTGACAATGTAACGGATGTAAGACATGAGAGAGAGGTGGGTAGATTGCAATTTCTTGGATTGCAAAAAGGTCTTCGACACAGTTCCTCACAAGTGATTAGTGCAAAAGCCTTGGATCAGGCACATATAACAGGAAGGGAACTGCAATGGATCAGAGAACACCTGATAGAGAGCAACAACGAGTCATGATATGTGATGAGGTGTCAGAGTGGGCGCCTGTAACGAGCGGGGTTCCACAGGGGGTCAGTCCTAAGACCAGTGCTATTTTTGGTATATGTGAATGACATGACAGAAGGGATAGATTCAGAAGAATGCCTGTTTGCAGATGATGTGAAGTTAATGAGGAGAATTAAATTGGATGAGGATCAGGCAGGACTGCAAAGGGACCTGGACAGGCTGCAAGCCTGGTCCAGCAACTGGCCCTATGGAATTTAACCCCACCAAATGCAAAGTCATGAAGATCGGGAAACAGCTAAGAAGTTCGCAGACAGTGTAGAGGCTAGGTGGCCAAAGACTGCAAACCTCACTCAAGGAAAAGGATCTTGGGGTGAGAGTATAACACCGAGCACATCTCCTGAGGCGCACATCAACCAGATAACTGCTGCAGCATATGGGCGCCTGGCAAACCTAAGAATAACGTTCCGACACCTCAGTAAGGAATCGTTCAAGAATTTTTACACCGTGTACGTCAGGCCCATGTTGGAGTATGCAGCACCAGTTTGGAACCCACATCTTCTCAAGCACGTCAAGAAATTAGAGATAGTGCAAAGGTTTGTAACAAGACTTGTCCTGGAGCTAAGGGGAATGTCCTACGAAGAAAGGTTAAAGGAAATCGGCCTGACGACACTGGAGGACAGGAGGGTTAGGGAAAGCATGATTACGACATAAAATATTGCGAGGAATTGAAAAGGTGGATAAAGACAGGATGTTCCGGAGATGGGACACAGAAACAATTGGCCACAATTTTAAGTTGAAGACTCAAGTGAGTCAAAGGGATGTTAGGAAGTATTTTTCAGTCATAGAGTTGTCAGGAAGTGGAATAGTCTGGAAAGTGACGTAGTTTTAAGACGAGGTTTGATAAAGCTCAGAAGCAGGGAGAGAGAGGACCTAGTAGCAACCAGTGAAGGGGCGGGACCAGGAGCTATGAATCGACTCCTGCAGTCACAATTAGGAGAGTACACACACACACACACACACAACACACACACACACATACACGCACTCACACACACGCACTCACACACACGCACTCACACACTCACAGAAACACATACACACACAAATAAATACACACAAACACACACAGACAAAGAGACTAACTCTCATAAACACATACAGACATACACACACACACACACATAAACCACACGTACACACACACATAAACACACAAACACAGACAAAGAAACACACTCACATAAACACACACACACACACACACACACACACACACACACATTTAAATAAGCGCACAATGACTCCTCTGGACGCCTTTGAAACATCTCTGGGAAAAATAAATTGTTTTTCCTCACGTCTAAGCTTGTTTTTTTTCTTATCAAAGCCGGGATAAAAGCAATGATGCACATTTTGCAACATTTTGTCTCTCTTGTGCAGTCTTCTATCTGATATATCATTCCACCTTGACTTATATTTATCTTCTTTTTTTTGTCTCTATCCGCAGTAATGTATGTGTGTGTGTGTTTGTATGTATGTTTGTGTTAGTGTGTGCCTCTGTCTCTCTCTGTCTGTCTATTTCTCAGTCTGTCTGTCTCTCCTGCAACCTTCTGCTATTCAGACCTTGACTTATATTTCACTTTCCATTTCTGTCTTTCTGTCAGTCAGTCAGTCAGTCAGTCAGTCAGTCAGTCAGTCAATCAATGAGTCAGTCAGTAAGTCAGTCAGTCAGTCAGTCAGTCAATGAGTCAGTCAGTCAGCGTCCTCTGCCTCTCTCCTGCTTATTAAAAACTTGTAACTTGAGTTATGTCAGAGTTTGCGTGATATATTCAACATTTTATTTCCAAAATTATATTCACCCACCTTGCCGGCATCACATTGATACATGGGAGTACATGCGAGTACATGCGAGTACATGGGAGTACATGAGATAGAAAACAGAGGACTTGGCTTTCCACAAAAGGCCATCTGTCGTGAAGAAAAGTCTATTTCTTTCTATATTAATTGCTATTTTATACTATATCAGCGTATGAGTGGAAAATAGAGAAGCAGAATCACACACAAAGCTGATAAATCTGAGACCCAGTTAAAGAACCCAAACAAAGAGATTTTCAGGTGACTGTGGAGACCGTGTGTTAGACACGTCTTTATTTAAATAAGCATCCAGATCATATCAAGTTACTCGTAAGCACGAACAAGCTTCTGAATGACTCGACACACGAAATCTCAATAACACGATTGCAAACAAACCACGGAACGGGCGGGGATTGAACCCATGGTGAGTCCCAAAACTCCAGGTCAGTGTGTTAACCACTGGGCCAGCTGGCTGAGTGGCTTAACGCTCTGGCCTGGAGTTTTGGGATTCACTTACCATGGGTTCAAACCCCGCTCGTTCCGTGGTTTGTAAGCTTCTGAAGCTCGAT
>WNWK01012106.1:35000-61246 GCA_009830355.1 Cherax destructor
TGACGTCTACACCTGGTCAGACATATGCAGAAATTAGCAAAGGTCCAAAGGTTTGCAACCAGACTAATACCGAAATTGAAGGAAATATCCTGTGAGAAGTTGAAGGGACCGAACCTGACGACCCAGTCAGAGAGAAGGAGGGACATGATTATAATATACTAAATACTAAGAATTCAAAGAGAAGGAAGAGACAGAATGTTTTAATTAAGAGAGCCAGGGTCAAGGGTCAAGGGTCAGGGTCAAGGGGACACAGGTGGATGCTGAAGACACATAAACCACAGGAATGTAAGAAAATATTACTATAGTCTCAAGGTGGTTGAGAAGTGGAATGACTTGGATGAGGAAGTACCGAAGGAAAACCAAATACGTACACAGTTTCAAAAGTAGATATGATAAAGTCCGAGAGACCAGAAATCAGTGATGATGGTCAAGGTAGCCTGGGTTGAGGCGCCAGGAACTCAGTTTCAACCCTGCAACTCGGTCAGCACACGTCGGTGAGTGCATAATTAACAAACTCACAAAAACAAATGACATCACCAGGTAAGAAGGTATTGAGGTATTTTATCGCTTTCTGATACAGTTCTCAGGCATTTGAAAACCTGTTCACTCTGGCCTTCGCTCAAGAAAAAACAAACCTCTAACCTACCTGTTCACAGTTTACACCCGCCGGAAAGTAACACACTTGACACATTATAACATATGTTTTATTGCAATCCATCAGACATTTTAAGCAAATATCCTAAATTTGCTTGTAACATGTGAAATATAAGCTGAAAATATATTAACAGATATGATCTTGTTAACCCTTTAGGGACCTAGGTCCGAGGCCTCTTGGAAATTATAATATTATAAGAAATTGCTGAAAATGCTTGAATTATAATTAATTTTTAATAATTTATTTATTATTTTTCAATTTAAATATCCAGGAAAACCAGATCTTACAAGAACAAGACAGCGACCAGAGTCAAGGTCAGTGACATTCAGAAAAGTCTTTTTTTTGTTGTTGTTGTTAATCAGGACAAGGTTTTCTTTATTTCTGAGTTCATGCAATGAACAAAACCTGACTTGGCCGCAGTAATATAAATTTCTAAAGTCGATGTCCGTCACAGTGGCGATATATAAGGAGGAGTCAGACCATCAGAGGACACAGGCAAACATCAGTTCTCCACGATGAAGTTTGTGAGTAATCTGTGCTGAATGAGAATATGTACATGTGTATTTTATGATCAAGCAAACTTAGATATTTAAAGTTGTTTCTGTAGAGTGAATGATATAAGAGAGTGAATCTCTGATGTTGTTTCTGTAGAGTGAATGATATACTGATGTTGTTTCTTCTGCAGACATCAGTGTTCATGGTTCTCCTGCTGGCAGTGGCCACGGTCCTCGCCAGCCCCGCCCCGATACTCTTCAAGAAGATTTTACCGATTGGCATTAACACAGCTCCTGTCAAGACAGTTCCTGTCTATTACCCAGTCTACGTCGGCCACGGCGGCGGCCATGGAGGCTTTTACAAAGGTGTTAGCTTCTGAAATCACGGCTTCGGACGGTAGACTCAGAGACGCAACCAAAGTTCGTCTATGAGTATTGCCACCATGTGACTGTTGAGAATCTTGCCAGTCAGTCAGATGTAAAAATTATGGCATTATTTGCCATTATTTTTACCCATCCTCATACTTTCCCCCATACTGTTTCACCCAAACATTTCCTCTAATTCTCTTTATCATTGTAAATAAATGGTATAAAATACCGACACAATGGAAAAATAAACACATAAGCAGTATAATGTGATCCTTTATTGACAACGTTTCGCCCACGCAGTCGGCTTTATCGAGTCACAAACAGATCTGTTTGTGACTCGATAAAGTCCACTACGTGGGCGAAACGTTGTCAATAAAGGATCACATTATACTGCTTATGTGTTCTCTTTATCATTGTTTCACCCAAACATTCTGTTACTCTCTGTCATACAGATTAATCAATGTATTGCGTAAATATATTTACTAAACAAATTATCCACTTAAATCTCTTTGACCTAAATTGGAAAATAATACTCCAAACAAATCGAGCTAAAATGTTAGTTCTCTCAGGTCCTCTTATCTCCTCTAAACATTTCCATACAATATTTTATCATATTAATGAGATCGCTCGTTAATATGAGATCGCTCAAATAAGAAATAATTTATGATCTTGAAAAAAATAATTTAAGGATAATTTATCAGGCATCAATTTCCTAAAATCCCAAAAACATAACTCATGCCATTCCTAAGCAAAACTAAGTAAAATATTTTTTAACATATCTATTTCTCACCAAAGCAATTTGGTATGAAGAAAGGAACACATTCGTAATTACTCGTGGTCTTTCTGCTTATTAAGATCAATAAAGCTAGTTAAATGTATAATGTATATGGATAACACGTCTTGGAAACAAAATAAAATGTATTAAAATATTATGAGAAACGAAATTAGAATTGTGCATTGGCCTGCTAGTTTTACATGTGTCTTGCAACAGGTTCGAATATTTCGTTGAGGTTAGTAACTAAGAATGTTTATGCTGGAGTGTAAAAAATATAGAAATACGAGAGGAGAAATGAAAATTTGGGATAAACGTAAAATAATTGTCTTAAATAATACAGGAAACTGCAAATAATTGTGATGTACAGAAGGAAACTGATGACAGAAAATATTTTAGAGTTTTCGTCTCTGCAGAAAAAGAAAGAAATATAGAATTAAAAAAAGCAAAGAGGAAAAACAATTTATTAATGACATTACAAAATACTTAGATTTTAATAAAATAATCAAAGCAGAATTAAGGCGAATTAAATAAAATAAGAAAGACACGGCAACAATAATTAGCATTAATTCAAGAAAAGCTTAGTGAAGAACAGCAGATGAAAGAAAGGAATACACAATTTGTTTTGCCTACAAAGATATATCATTTAGATTAGATTATTCAAAGAAGGGCAGCATAAAAGCAATGCTACAAAAGTAATACTAAAAAAAAGAAACAAGGGACAAATAGCAATCAAACCAAAACAAATAAAATGGGAATTAGAGAAACAACTGCATTTAAAGAGATTTGAAAGGATATTATAAAAGAAATATGATGCAATGAAACTAAATGAAACCTAAATCGATATATATATATTTTTTAATTCTTCTGAGATGGTGAATAGGGAAGACTGGGGACAGAAGACATAGGAATTTATATTCTAATTATAATTGAAGAAACAAAGAACGAAGAGAAGAAATTCAAGTTTATAAATGTATACAATTCACTATTTAATATCAAGTGAAAGAAAGAAGACAAATGAGGCTTCATTATTCATATTAAGATTATTACTAATAAAAAGTGACACCAAAATGGCAAAAAGAGACATTGAATTGAGAATTTCAATAATAAGGAAAAATATTGAGTAGCTTTTGAGTCCGAGACATAAGACAATTGTCATCATAATTTCTTAAGTTAATAATTTTTAAAATCTCAGCATCTTAAAACACTACACGGAGTGTTTACTGCATAACACCAAAACTTTTTAAAGCCAAATATTGTGAATTCCCTTGCAAGAGTGTTAAGCTCTAGTGAAAATACCATAAGTTGCTGACGAGAACCTAAACTCACATAGTTGATGGAAGTTGTGTTAAACTCAACTTTTATCTGATATTCTGAAGAAAGTCTCAGATGGAGGACGAGATATACATATCTTCACACATCTATAAATTAGACTGTATGAGGTTCTTTCCACACACACACACACATACACACACACACACACACACACACACACACACACACACACACACACACACACACACACACACACACACACGCACACACACACGCACACACACAGTAGCGGCGAGTGAAGAGGCGGGGCCAGGAGCTTTGACTGGACCCCTGCAACCACAACTAGGTGAGTACACACATACACACACACACACATACACACACACACTCACACACACATACACAAGTATATCTTCAGTTGTAGAGTTGTCAGGAAGTGAAATAGTCTGGAAAGTGATGTAGTGGAGGCAGGATCTATACATAGCTTTAAGAAGAGGTATGATTAAGCTCATGGAGAAGGGAGAGAGTGGACCTATTAGCGATCATTTAGGAGGTGGGGTCAGAAGCTATGACTCAACCCATGCAACCACAATTAGGTGAGTGCACATACAAACAAACACACACACACACACACACACATACATTCATACACGCCTAGCCAAGCACGTGAAGAAGCTCGAGAAAGTGCAAAAGTTTGCAACAAGACTAGTCCCGGAGCTAAGTGGTATGTCCTACGAGGAGAGGTTAAGGGAAATCGACCAGACGACACTGGAGGACAGGAGAGATTTGGGGGACATGATAACAACATATAAGATACTGAGAGGAATTGACAAAGTGGACAGAGACAAAATGTTCCAGAGATGGGACACAGCAACAAGGGGACACAGTTGGAAGTTGAAGACTCAGATGAATCACAGAGATGTTAGGAAGTATTTCTTCAGTCACAGAGTGGTCGGGAAGTGGAATAGTTTAGGAAGCGATGAAGTGGAGGCAGGCTCTATACATAGCTTTAAGCAGAGGTATGATAAAGCTCATGGCGCAGGGAGAGTAACCCAGTAGCCGCCAGTGAAGAGGCGGGGCCAGGGGCTGTGAATCGACCCCTGCAACCACAACTAGGTGAGTACAACTAGGTGAGTACACGCACACGCTCAAACACACACACACACACACAACTGGAAGTTAAAAACTCAGATGAGTCATAGGGATGTTAGGAAGTAATTCTTCAGCCTTAGAGTTGTCAGGAAGTGGAACAATCTGGAGAGTGAAGTAGTGGTAATAGGACCTATACATAGGTTTAAGAAGAGGTACGATAAGACTCTTGGAGCAGGGAGAGAGTGGACCTAGTAGCGATCAGCGAAGGGGCGGGACCAGAGCTAGAACTCGATCTCTGCAATCACAAATGGGTGAATACGCACACGCACACAAACACATACACACACACACACACACACACACACACAAGGTGAAACAACTCACAAACAAACAGAATATCACCTGGTCAGAATATAACGTAGGCATTTTTTATCTAGATAGATAAAATATTTCCTGGCAAAGATCTTAGTCATTTGACGACCTTATCAACAGAGTCTCTGGTCGAGGCAAAAACGCAAATTCTAACTTAATTACGCTGTGGGACTACATGTAAAAACTTACAAATTTGTCCCATAAAAACTAGTGTATTACTGTAGTCAAGATGACATTTTATGAAAATATCCATTATTGTTTTGTATCATATTAAATATAAACTGTTAATATGTATTTTCATGTACTCATTTTATCCCTTTTTTGTGGCCGACTTACTGCAACTCTTGTAGATCCATATGTTCTTATATTAGCTTTCACAGGAAGGTTGTTGAGTGCCCAGTAAACTGGCAGTTAGCGTCCACGGGATGTATATGTGGTACACAATAGACTAGCAGCTACCGTCCATAGGATGTATATGTGGTACACAATAGACTAGCAGCTACCGTCCATAGGATGTATATGAGGTGCACAATAAACTAGGAGTTACAGTCAACAGAATGGAAATGAGGTGCACAAGAAACTAGCAATTACCGTCCATAGTATTGATATGAGGTGCACAATAAACTAGCAGCTACAGTCCACAGAATAAATTTGAGGTGCACAATAAACTAGCAGCTACCGTCCGTAGGATGGACATGAGGTACGCAATGAACTAGCAGCTACCGTCCGTAGGATGGACATGAGGTACGCAATGAACTAGCAGCTACCGTCCATAGGATGGATATGAGGTGCACTGCACAATAAACTAGCAGCTACCGTCCATAGGATGGATATGAGGTACGCAAAAACTAGCAGCTACCGTCAACAGGATGGATATGAGATGCGCAATACGCTAACTACCGAGGGCAAAATTTAAATCTAATCATAGCGAGAATATATGTTGTGTTGGTGCAGCTCGCCGGGCTGGTAAAGGGATGTGACACCTTTGTGTAGAGGAGATTTAGGAAAAAAACATTTGTTAATTAAATGATGCTGAGGACAATAGTCATGGGTTCCTGAATTCTCACTAACTAATGAAATGTTGTTAATCTCTTTGTACATCATAAATGTGACATTATTCATCACTAAGTAAATCCACAACTTCAAAATGCAAAATATAGATACTACGAAAATCAATGGAAATTGTTAACATTATTACCTATGATACTGGTTAAAATAATTAATTTCCAATAAATTTATATTTTTGTCGCATATTATTTTATTAATTCATTGGTTTATGCCGATGCAATATATGCAGAAAACATCTCGTAACCCTGAAACCTTTAATTTACGAGAGCAAAAAGTGACCACATATGTCAAGAACAGTAGTATCCTAAAGTCTTTCTTAATTAATGAACACATGTGCTGACAAGACACTGACGTAATTACTTTAGTATAAATCCTTTCTGCTGACATCTTTCACGTAGTTGGTGGTATGTAAAGAAGACCAAAATCTCAGGACCCCAATGGAAATAAGTCACTCTGACTTTTTTGGGTTATCCTAGGTTCTCTACACATATGCTGCTATGTATGATAATGTATGTAAATGTATTTGTGTATACCTGAATAAACTTACTTACTTACTTAGGTTTCACCAAGATATTTCAGTCATGGAAAAATGGTACCAGGGCAAATGGGGCACAAGAATGTTTTGCAGACTATTGCTGGACATTGGCAAGAGATGATTCTTCAGCCCACTATAAGCGTCAAGCAAATAGGCAGAAAGTAGGTACGGATTAGAATTTAAAACATACTGACACATATTTTACGTTATAATAAAATAATCAAATATTGCATGTCTCGTATCTTTAAACCTATAGCTAATAAGTATTTTTCAATGTGATATTTGGATTCAGGACATGAAAATACATAAGAATTAACTAATCTCATTTAAGAAGAATGCAACTTTTCAAAAATTGTTGACCAGTGTAATAAGAGTATTGCCACCATGCGACTGTTGACAGTCAGGCAGATGCAAAACTATTGGCATAATTTTTTATTACTGTTACGACAGTGTCATATTTTACTTATTTCTGTTTCACCCAAACATTGTCTTTTCTCACACACTGCGTCACCCAAACATTGTCTTTTCTCACACACTGCGTCACCCAAACATTGTCTTTTCTCCCACACTGCGTCACCCAAACATTGCCTTTTCTCCCACACTGCGTCACCCAAACATTGTATTTTCTCCCACACTGCGTCACCCAAACATTGCCTTTTCTCCCACACTGCGTCACCCAAATATTGTCTTTTCTCCCACACTGCGTCACCCAAACATTGTATTTTCTCCCACACTGCGTCACTCCTAACATTGTATTTTCTCTCACACTGCGTCACCCAAACATTGTATTTTCTCCCACACTGCGTCACCCAAACATTGTCTTTTCTCCACACTGCGTCACCCAAACATTGTATTTTCTCCCACACTGCGTCACCCCAAACATTGTATTTTCTCCCACACTGCGTCACCCCAAACATTGTCTTATTCAGTTCCATATATTGTAATGAATGTACTTCATGAAAGCGACGATGAAAATATATACAGAAAGGAAAAAATCTATTTTAATCTCCTTGACCTAAAGTAGAAATAATTCTACAAAAACTAATCGATTTATAAAATGATTCGTCTTTCTCATGGCGCCCTTGAAACATTTTCATTCAATATGTTTCTCACGTAAATGATATTGTATTGAATAAACAATGCATGAGAGACCATTCAGATATGAAACAACTTTGTGTTCATTACAAATATTCATTACAAATATTCACATTGGATCAACATTCCTATAATTTAATAAATGGTTTGAAAACCGACGAGTTGAAGATTGAGACACTTATGCAACATATGGGAATCTTTATTAAGGAAACGTTTCGCACACAGTGTCTTCATCAGTCCAATACAAAGCAGAGAGGGGGGTAAGGAGAGGAGTAGTCAGGTAATCACTCTACAAGATTGATGGACTGAACACATCGACTCCAGGCTGAAGGACTGATTACCTCAAACTCCTCCTCTCCATACCACTCTCTGCTTTGTATTGGACTGAAGAAGCCAGTGTGTGGTGAAACGTTTCCTTAATAAAGATTCCCATATGTTGCATAAGTGTCTCAATCTTCATTCCTAAGATTTATCAATCATCCGCGTCGGCGTCGTCTGGTCTGATTTTACATAAGGTAAACACGCTTACTTTCAGTAATTCTTTTGTTACCTGTATAGAAGAATACAGACGTTACAAACTAGGGTTAAAACATATGATGAAAGGGTTGGTTTATTGGGCTTAATCCTATTTGCCTGTTTACTAATGAAAGGATCATTAAGGCTTCTTGATACCTGTTCACAACTAGTCAAGGGAACTTCAGTCCCTAAAATTGGAATTAAAAGAATCTTTCAGTACATTTACACTGACAGACATGAACCTCTCCGTATATATATTCTATGAGTGTTAAAGTCATAAACGAAACTTAAGAAAAAATTAGAGTAATAAATTAACGATATTTACATATCAAAGAAGAAACTTAAATAGAACAGGAAGTCGTACTAGCTAAATAAATGTCATCTATGGATAAATGTTATTAAGTAATTCTTGACATAAAGAAGGAATTTGCAAATAATTGTAAACTATTCATTGATGGAATTTATTAACAGAAAACTATCATTAGTTACGTCTGTGCTGAAAAAGAGAATAAAGAATAAAAGCAAAGTGGACGAGCAACATGTCAATAAGAATACAAAATTCTTAGATGGTTTTTGACAGTAAAATAATTTTAAGAGGGTAAAGGCGAATTTTAAGCCTAAGTTAAAACACGAACAAGCCGCTACGATTACAGTTAACTAAGGAAAGTTTGGATAAAGAAATTTTAAAAATTCAAAGAAGGATCAAGTAGACAAGACGTACAGGAGAAGCCAGAACAGAAAAAAGACTTTACGAGCAAAATAACGATAAAAAAAAATGATGAAAATGTTCATTTTCGGAGAGTAACAACACTATACCCATCAGCGCTATACCCATCAAGGAGAGTAACAACACTATACCCATCAAGGAGAGTAACAACACTATACCCATCAAGGAGAGTAACACCGCTATACCCATCAAGGAGAGTAACAACACTATACCCATCAAGGAGAGTAACAACACTATACCCATCAAGGAGAGTAACACCGCTATACCCATCAAGGAGAGTAACACCGCTATACCCATCAGCGATATACCCATCAAGGAGAGTAACAGCGCTATACCCATCAAGGAGAGTAACAACGCTATACCCATCAGCGCTATACCCATCAAGGAGAGTAACAGCGCTATACCCATCAAGGAGAGTAACAGCGCTATACCCATTAGCGCTATACCCATCAAGGAGAGTAACAGCGCTATACCCATCAAGGAGAGTAACAGCGCTATACCCATCAGCGCTATACCCATCAAGGAGAGTAAAAGCGCTATACCCATCAGCGCTATACCCATCAAGGAGAGTAACAGCGCTATACCCATCAGCGCTATACCCATCAATGAGAGTAACAGCGCTATACCCATCAAAGAGAGTAACAGTGCTATACCCATCAAGGAGAGTAACAGCGGAATACCCATCAAGGAGAGTAACAGCGCCATACCCATCAAGGAGAGTAACATCGCTATACCTATCAAGGAGAGTAACAGTGCCATACCCATCAAGGAAAGTAACAGTGCTATACCCATCAAGGAGAGTAACAGCGACAGCGCTATACCCATCAAGGAGAGTAACAGTGCTATACCCATCAAGGAGAGTAACAGCGCTATACCCATCAAGGAGAGTAACAGCGACAGCGCTATACCCATCAAGGAGAGTAACAGCGCTATACCCATCAAGGAGAGTAACAGCGCTATACCCATCAAGGAGAGTAACAGCGCTATACCCATCAATTCAAGGAGTTCTAAAAGAAGGAAACAGGTGATACACAAATAAAACCAAAACAAACAGAAAAATTAGGAATCAGAGAAAAAAATATGTATTTTACAAATCTGAAACGTAATCTCTTCAGACCATAGCTAGATGGCATTATGAATGAGAAGACACCAATACACCGATAATTACTGTAGTTCAACCGGTAAAGAACATACTTTAAATGAGGCAGTAGAGAAGAATAAAGTAGGAAAGAATGGAGGTTTTAGTCGACTGGTGTGGGTCGCATTCTGGGGGACAAGATTGAGGACCCCAATGGAAATAAGACAGACAGTCTTCGATGACGCACTGACTTTATTGGGTTATCCTGGGTGGCTAACCCTCCGGGGTTAAAAATCCGAAGAAAATCTTATCTTATCTTATTTTCTGATACAGATCCTAGTCAAATGACGACCCACTCACTGATACCTTTGGTCAAGGCAAAAACACAACCGCTAACTTTCCGGTACTGAATTTGTTCATGTAAAAAACTTACAACCTTTAATTACAGTAACATATATATAACTGTAGTCCACCAGACATTTTAAGCAATTATACTAACGTGGCAAGTTTACCTGGGGTTTACCTGGACAGGGTTTCGGGAGTCAACGCCTCCGTGGCTCGGTCTGAGACCAGGCCTCATGGTGTATCTAGGTCTGATCAACCAGGCTGTTACTGCTGGCCGCACGCAAACTGACGTACGAACCACAGCCCGGTTGGTCAGGTAATGACTTTAGGTGCCTGTCCAGTGCCTTCTTGAAAACAGCCAGGGGTCTATTGGTAACCCCCCTTATGTATGCTGGGAGGCTGTTAAACAGTCTTGGGTCCCGGACACTTATTGTGTTTTCTCTCAATGTACTCGTGGCTCCCCTGCTTTTCATTGAGGAATGTTGTATCTCCTGCCGAGTCTTTTGCTTTCATACTGAGTGATTTTCGTGTTCAATTCTTGATGAACACGGAGTTCCATGAGTCTGGGCCAGGGACAGAGTGCATGGACATGTCATTTATTGCCTTTTTAAAGTCTTGTGGAGTTAGGATAATATCCGAGATTTTTGAGATGACCAGATTTTGGGTTTCGTTCATAAAGAATTCATTTGGATTGTCTACCCTTAGTCTGAGCAGCGGCTCGCTGAACACTGAGTCGTATTGGGACTTTAATATCTCACTCATTTCTTGGCTGTCATCTGTGTATGTCGCATCCCGCCTAAGCAGAGGCCCAATACTGGATGTTGTTTTTACCTTAGATTTGACATAAGAGAAGAAGTATTTTCTTTGTTTTTTCAATTTCATTTATGGCTTTTAGTTCTTCCTGTGATTCTTGTCTCTTGTAAGATTCCTTCAGCCTAAGTTCGATATTTACAATTTCATTGACCAGTGCCTTCCTTCGTATTTCAGACATGTTGGCCCCTCTCAGCAGCTCTGTGACTCTTCGCCTTCGTCTATATAGGAAACGTCTCTCTCTTTCTTGTTTACATCTTCTTTTTCTTTTTCCTAATGGAATGTATCTTGAGCAGATCTCAAGAACCACTGATACAGATCTTAAGTCAAATGACGACCCACTCACTAGTAGAATGCAACGGACACGTGTAGTAGTAGCATTAGAAACACACAGCAAGAGGCATTCTTGAGCTTCCCCAGCGCTCGGGCTTAATGCCCAAACCTGTGGTGTGACTCCAAAAGGATCTGGTAGTGCTTGCTGCCCTTGCATCTCCTGACATCGTCTGCTGATATGCAGCTGCCACACCCTTCGAGCTCTTGGAACAGTTGGTCCCAGAAGACGAGGAGGTACTTGTACCTCCTCCCATGGCAGACATTGGTCTGAGACACTCCCTCGACAGGGAGCCAAGGCCGGGCCACCTCTTGGAAAAGGCCCGGGCCGGGCGATTATACCGGTGAATCTACAACAGAACAGAACACTCACTGGTACCTTTGGTCAAGGCAAAAACACAACTGTTAACTTGCCAGTACTGAATTTGCTCTTATAAAACACTTAAAACCTTCAATTATAGTAAGTAACATATATATTATTTTAGTCGAGCAGACATTTTAAGCAGTTTTACTAAAGTGGCATGTAACGGATGATATATGTAAATATGGGTCTATATGAACATCTGTTAACCTTTTCGAGGCCTACTTGCTGGAACAATAAACTAGCAGCTACAGTCCACAGGATGGATATGATGTACACAGTAACCTAACCGCATCCACGGCAAAATATAAATTTATTCATAGCGAGAATATATTTTATGTTTTTTTGCAACTCGCTGGGCTGGTAAAGAAATGTAGCACTTTGTGTAGAGGAGATTCAGGAAAAAACATTGGTGAATTAAATGATGATGAAGACTAATGTTAATAATCTCTGTGTATATCATAAATGCTACACTATTCATCAATAAGTAAATGCACAATTGCAAAATGCAAATATAGATACTACAAAAATCATTGGAAGTTGTTAATTTTGTATAAAACAACGAAGCTCCTTAAAAATAATTTATTTCCAGTAATTTTATATTTTCGTCGTTTATTTTTTCTCTATTATTTCAAAAAATTATTTTATGCTGATGAAATGTATGAATCAGACAGCTGGCAACCCGGAAACCTTTAGTTTACGAAAAAAAGAGAAAACATATGTCATGATCAGTATCATTTTAAAGTTTTTTTTTAATTCATGGCAAGTTTCTCTTAATTTATGAATACATGCGCTGACCAGAGACTGACGTAATTACCTTAATATAAATCCTTCCTGCTGACATCCTTTACGTAGTTGGTGGTATATAAAGAAGACCCAGACCACAGAGCTCACAGGCAAACATCTGTTCTTCAAGATGAAGTTTGTGAGTAATCTGTGCTTAATAAGTATACAGACGTGTATTATTTTATGAGTATATACTATATATATACGTATATATATATAAATATATATATGTCGTGCCGATTAGGTAAAACTGGTCAATTAGCAAGAACTCATTTAAAATTAAGTCCTTTCTAAAATTTTCTCTCATACGTTTAAAGATATATTTTTTTCATTTATGTTAATGTAAAAATTTATAATTTTGTACCAAGAGAAACTTTGAAAACCTACCTAACCTTATTACAACAAGCGCAATTTAATTTAGCCTAACCCAACTAAATATATTTTAGATACGTTAACATTAATTTAATAATAAACAAATAAAATGAAATATATTTTTTTCGTTATGTTCAGAATGATTTTGGCGAAATTATTGCATACACAAATTTTCGCTTGTCTTATATGGCAAGGTGAGCGTTGCTATTTAAGCCAAAATCGCAAGTTTTACCTAATCGGCACGACATATATATATATATTTATATAATAGTAAATCACTGTTTCTTCTGCAGACATCAGTGTTCATGGTTCTCCTGCTGGCAGTGGCCACAGTCCTCGCCAGCCCCGCCCCGATACTGTTCAAGAAGATTAAACCGATCATTAACACAACTCCTGTCAGGACGGTTCCTGTCTACTACCCAGTCTTCGTCGGCCACACCGGCGGTCTTGGAGGCCTTCATAAAGGTGTTAGCTTCTGAAATCACGGCTACGGACGGTAGACACAGAGACGAACCCAAGGCTCGTCTAAGAGTATTGCCACTATGAGACTTGAGAATCAAGCCAGTCAGCCAGATGCAAAATTAACGTTATTATTTGCCACTATTTTTACCCATTTTCATACTTCCCCCCTTTCTGTTTCACACAAACATTTTCTCTTACTCTTTTCCATACTGTTTCACCCACATATTTTCTTATTCTCTTTCATATTACTTAGCCCAAGCAAATGTACTTCATGCAAATGATTGCGTTAATAAATTTTTAAAAGAAAAATCTATCTTTCTGAATCTCCTTGACTTAAATTAGAAATCGTTCCGCAAAAATTAATCGAGGTAAAAGATGTGTCAGTCCCTCTGCCTGGAGTCGATGTGTCAATCCAAGTGATAGAACACATCGACTCCAGATTGAGGGACTGATTACCTCAAACTCTTCATCATCTTCCTCCGTTCCTCTCTGTATTGAACTAATGAAGGCATTGGCTGGTGAAACGTTTCCTCAATAAAGATTCCAAAATATGTGCTCAGGGGGAAACATACATACAAAATATATATATATATATATATATATATATATATATATATATATATATATATATATATATATATATATATATATATATATATATATATATATATATATATATATATATATATATATATATTATATATATATGTCGTCGTGCCGATTAGGTAAAACTTGCGATTTTGGCTTAAATAGCAACGCTCACCTTGCCATATAAGACAAGTGAAAATTTGTGTATGCAATAATTTCGCCAAAATCATTCTGAACATAACGAAAAAATATATTTCATTGTGTTTGTTTATTATTAAATTAATGTTAACATATCTAAAATATATTTAGTTGGGTTAGGCTAAATTAAATTGCGCTTGTTGTAATAAGGTTAGGTAGGTTTTCAAAGTTTCTCTTGGTACAAAATTATAAATTCTTACATTAACATAAATAAAAAAATATATCTTTAAACGTATAAGAGAAATTTTAGAAAGGAAATAATTTTAGATGAGTTCTTGCTAATTGACCAGTTTTACCTAATCGGCAGACATATATATATATATATATATATATATATATATATATATATATATATATATATATATATATATATATATATATATATATAATATATATAATATAATATATATATATATATATATATATTAAACAGTTCTTCTAGAACTGTTTAATATATAAACACCTCTGGAGAAGGAATATAAAATATATGAATATATATGTGAATGATGCAAAATTCTTGTAGACAATAAATTACTAAAAATAACTTTAATCCCTACAACAAGCCCTGAATAAACAGACCAAATTTTATGATGGATGATTGGGATCAATGTACATAAGCTCTATGTAATGGAAATGTAAAAAGTTGAATACAAGCAACATGAAAAATCTGGATTGTAGCAAACTAATGAAAGTGTCAGAAAGAGAACAAATAATTATACGTAAGGAAATTATCCATTTTGCTTAATATTTGGACGTGCCAGGATATCTTCATTAGTTACGTAGAAGGTGTCCACTTCGTTGTCTACGTCGTCTGTGGTTACAGTGGTTGCTTCCGCAGCGACTATGGTGGTAGCGTCGGCGGCGGCTGCGGAGGTGGTTTCGGAGGCCTTAATTAACGGAGATGGTCACTTCGGAGGTCACGGCTACGGACGGCAGACTCGTCTAAGAGTATTGACACCGTGTGGCTGTTGAGAATCTTGCCAGTCAGAACATGTAAAAATATCTTGCATTATTTTCATCTATTCTTGCCCATTCTTTTACTCTTCTATACTGTTTTACTCAAACACTTTCTTCCTTTTTCTCTTACTCTTCCTTACTCTTTAATCATTACAATTCGTTACAGCGATTATGTAAATATAAATTAAAAATAAATTTACATTTTCAATAAGGTGAAAATATTAACGATAGGTAGTAGGTTGGAAGACAGCAACCGTCCAGGGGAGGTGCTGCCGTCCTGCCAAGTGAGTGTAAAAGGGAAACCTGTAATTGTTTAACATGATGGTAGGATTGCTGGTGTCTTTTTTCTGTCTCATAAACATGCAAAATTTCAAGTACGTCTTGCTACTTCTACTTACACTTAGGTCACACTACAAGCATATATATATACACACCCCTCTGGGTTTTCTTCTATTTTTCTTACTAGTTCTTGTTCTTGTTTATTTCCTTTTATCTTCATGGGGAAGTGGAACAGGATTCTTCCTCCGCTATACCCGTCAAGGAGAGTAAAAGCACTATACTCATCAAGGAGAGTAACAGCACTATACTCATCAAGGAGAGTAACAGCACTATACTCATCAAGGAGAGTAACAGTGCTATACTCATCAAGGAGAGTAACAGCACTATACTCATCAAGGAGAGTAACAGTGCTATACTCATCAAGGAGAGTAACAGCACTATACTCATCAAGGAGAGTAACAGTGCTATACTCATCAAGGAGAGTAACAGCACTATACTCATCAAGGAGAGTAACAGTGTTATACCCATCAAGGAGAGTAACAGCGCTATTCCCATCAAGGAGAGTAACAGTGCTATACCCATCAAGGAGAGTAACAGCACTATACTCATCAAGGAGAGTAACAGTGTTATACCCATTAAGGAGAGTAACAGCGCTATACCCATCAAAGAGAGTAAAAGTGCTATACCCATCAAGGAGAGTAACAGTGCTATACCCATCAAGGAGAGTAACAGTGCTATACTCATCAAGGAGAGTAACAGCACTATACCCATCAAGGAGAGTAACAGCACTATACCCATCAAGGAGAGTAACAGCACTATACCCATCAAGGAGAGTAACAGCACTATACCCATCAAGGAGAGTAACAGCACTATGCCCATCAAGGAGAGTAACAGCACTATACCCATCAAGGAGAGTAACAACACTATACCCATCAAAGAGAGTAACAGCGCTATACCCATCAAGGAGAGTAACAGCACTATACCCATCAAGGAGAGTAACAGCACTATACCCATCAAGGAGAGTAACAGCACTATGCCCATCAAGGAGAGTAACAGCACTATACCCATCAAGGAGAGTAACAGCGCTATACCCATCAAGGAGAGTAACAGCACTATACCAATCAAGGAGAGTAACAGCACTATACCCCAATCAAGGAGAGTAACAGCACTATACCCATCAAGGAGAGTAACAGCACTATACCCATCAAGGAGAGTAACAGCACTATACCCATCAAGGAGAGTAACAGCGCTATACCCATCAAGGAGAGTAACAGCGCTATACCCATCAAGGAGAGTAACAGCACTATACCCATCAAGGAGAGTAACAGCACTATACCCATCAAGGAGAGTAACAGCACTATAACCATCAAGGAGAGTAACAGCACTATAACCATCAATTCAAAGGTTCTAAAAGAAGGAAACAGGTAAAGAAACCGGTAAAGAACATACTTTAAATGAGGCAGTAGTGAAGAATAAAGTAGGAAAGAATGGAGGTTTTAGTCGACTGGTGTGGGTCGCATTCTGGGGGACAAAATTGAGGACCTCAATGGAAATAAGACAGACAGTCCTCGATGACGCACTGACTTTCTTGGGTTATCCTGGGTGGCTAACCCTCCGCGGTTAAAAATCCGAAGAAAACTTATCTTATCTTATTTCCTGATACAGATCCTAGTCAAATGACGACCCACTCACTTGTACCTTTGGTCAACGCGAAAACACAACCGCTAACTTTCCGGTACTGAATTTGTTCATGTAAAAAACTTACAACCTTCAATTACAGTAACATTTATATAACTGTAGTCCACCAGACATTTTAAGCAGTTATACTGACGTGGCATGTTTACCTGGGGTTTACCTGGACAGGGTTTCGGGAGTCAACGCCCCCGTGGCTCGGTCTGAGACCAGGCCTCATGGTGTATCAGGGCAGATCAACCAGGCTGTTACTGCTGGCCGCACGCAAACTGACGTACGAACCCCAGCCCGGTTGGTCAGGTACTGACTTTAGGTGCCTGTCCAGTGCCTTCTTGAAAACAGCCAGGGGTCTATTGGTAATCCCCCTTATGTATGCTGGGAGGCTGTTGAACAGTCTTGGGTCCCGGACAATTATTGTGTTGTCTCTCAATGTATTCGTGGCTCCCCTGCTTTTCATTGAGGAATGTTGTATCTCTTGCCGAGTCTTTTGCTTTCATACTGAGTGATTTTCGTGTTCAATTCTTGATGAACACGGAGTTCCATGAGTCTGGGCCTCGGGCAGAGTGCATGGGCATGTCATTTATTGCCTTTTTAAAGTCTTGTGGATATAGGATAATATCCGAGATTTTTGAGATGACCAGATTTTGGGTTTAGTTCATAAAGAATTCATTTGGATTGTCGACCCTTAGTCTGAGCAGCGGCTCGCTGAACACTGAGTCGTATTGGGACTTTAATATCTCACTCATTTCTTGGCTGTCATCTTTGTATGTCCCATCCCGCCTAAGCAGAGGCCCAATACTGGATGTTGTTTTACCCTTAGATTTGACGTAAGAGAAGAAGTATTTTGTTTGTTTTTCAATTTCTTTTATGGCTTTTAGTTCTTCCTGTGATTCGTGTCTCTTGTAAGATTCTTTCAGCTTAAGTTCGATATTTACAATTTCATTGACCAGTGCCTTCTTTCGTATTTCAGATATATTGGCCCCTCTCAGCAGCTCTGTGTCTCTTTGCTTTCGTCTCTATAGGGAGCGTCTCTCTCTTTCTTGTTTACATCTTCTCTTTATTTTTCTTAATGGAATGTATCTTGAGCAGATCTCAAGAACCACTGATACAGATCTTAAGTCAAATGACGACCCACTCACTAGTAGAATGCAACGGACAAGTGTAGTAGTAGCATTAGAAACACACAGCAAGAGGCATTCTTGAGCTTCCCCAGCGCTCAGGCTTAATGCCCAAACCTGGGGTGTGACTCCAAAAGGATCTGGTAGTGCTTGCTGCCTTTGTACTTCCTGACATCGTCTGCTGCTATGCAGCTGCCACACCCTTCGAGCTCTGGGAATAGCTGGTCCCAGAAGACGAGGAGGTACTTGTACCTCCTGCCATGGCAGACATTGGTCTGAGACACTCCCTCGAAAGGTAGCCATGACCGGGCCACCTCTTGGAAAAGGCCCGGGCCGGCCGATTATACCGGTGAATCTACAAGGGAACAGAACACTCACTGGTACCTTTGGTCAAGGCAAAAACACAACTGTCAACTTGCCAGTACTGAATTTGCTCTTATAAAAAACTTAAAACCTTCAATTATAGTAAGTAACATATATATTATTTTAGTCGAGCAGACATTTTAAGCAGTTTTACTAAAATGGCATGTATCGGATGATATATGTAAATATGGGTCTATATGTACATATTTTAACCTTTTCGAGGCCTACTTGCTGGAACAATAAAATAGCAGCTACAGTCCACAGGATGGATATGATGTACACAGTAACCTAACCGCATCCACGGCAAAATATAAATTTAATCATAGCGAGAATATATTTTATGGTTTTTGCAACTCGCTGGGCTGGTAAAGAAATGTAGCACTTTGTGTAGATTAGATTCAGGAAAAAACATTGGTTAATTAAATGATGATGAAGACTAATGTTAATAATCTCTGTGTATATCATAAATGCTACACTATTCATCAATAAGTAAATGCACAATTGCAAAATGCAAATATTGATACTACAAAAATCATTGGAAGTTGTTAATACTGTATAAAACAACGAAGCTCCTTAAAAATAATTAATTTCTAGTAATTTTATATTTTCGTCGTTTATTTTTCTCTATTATTTCAAAAAATTATTTTATGCTGATGAAATGTATGAATCAGACAGCTGGCAACCGGAAACCTTTAGTTTACGAGAAAAAAAGTGAAAACATATGTCATGATCAGTAGCATTTTAAAGTCTTTATTTTATTCAGGGCAAGTTTCTCTTAATTTATGAATACATGCGCTGACCAGAGACTGACGTAATTACTTTAACATAAATTCTTCCTGCTGACATCCTTTACGAAGTTGATGGTATATAAAGAAGACCCAGACCTCAGAGCACACAGGCAAACATCTCTTCTTCAAGATGAAGTTTGTGAGTAATCTGTGCTGAATATGTAAACAGACGTGTATTATTTTATGACTATATACTATATATATACGTATATATATAAATATATATATATATATATATATATATATATATAAATATATATATATATATATATATATATATATATATATATATAATATATATATATATATATATATATATATATATATATATATATATATATATATATATATATATATATATATATATATATATATATATATATATATATATATATATATATATAATATATATATTGTGGATTTCACCTGGTTAAAGTGGACCCATAGCATATATATATATATATATATATTATTATATATGGATATTTTTGTCATCAACGAGTATTGATCACACAATGTGTGGCTCAGTGGTCTAAGGCGTCATGTTTTCGCTCATCATGAGCATCAAGCATCATCAGATTCGACCCGGGCTGAGGTAGTGTTGTTGAATACATCAATCAAATAAGACCAGAGCTGAGGTAAGATGGGGGGGAAGAAGGAAGGGGAAGGATGGAAATACTGGAAAAGGATGGGAGGGTGGAGGAGAGGAGGGTAAGAAAGGTAAGTGGCCCCACCACTGTGGAGCAAGTGGTACAGATGGACTGCAGACATGGATGAGGAGGGATGGAAGACGTCGGTACATGGCTCCAGGAAGGGGCGTCGAGGGTGACGGTGCAGAGAGGTAGGAAAGATCGAGAAGTCAGCAGGAAGGGCGATCAGCAGAGTGATTCGTTGGAGGAAAATTTTAAGAATAGTTCCGTTTTGGAGAACGTTGGACTTCGATCTTTAGATGTATATCACCCGAAACTGGAGGGTGGTGTTTCTTCGAGGGTCATTAAGGACGTTGATCAATGTTTCGGTGTTGGAGATGTTTTTGTCGTTACAGGAGAACTTAATAGTCTTGTTTTGTAGTCGTTTGGCTACTTCATCAGCAGTCATTTTGGAGTTAAAGTGACTCGTGGTGTAGTACCATATACCATTCATAGATAGGCTTTGAGATCCAGGAGTGGAGTCAGGCTCGATTGATAGTCGGTAAGTTGCAGTAGTGGCGGTGGAAGGCGAGGTTGCTGATTGGTTCTGTGCTGTAGTGGTGTTGAAAGGTGTTGGAGGCTTCTCATTGGTGGGAGGTGGCTGTGTCTTGACGGGCAGGGAGGCCGCTGATTGGTTCTTGGTAGTGGTGTTGGTGTGAGGTGTCGGTGGACTCTCATTGGTGGAGTCTGAAGTAGAGCAAGTGACGTCTTCTAGCAGCAATTCTTGCAAGTCATCTGGTGCAGCGAAGCTGACGACTTTTGGAATTATCTTCAAAATATCAGCTGAAGGAGGACTAGCTGGGAAGTTGTTCATTTATAGATGCGTTGAAGGATCCGGTGAGCTGCATTTTGCATGTGTGCAAACATCATGCAATAATAAAATTTTGTGGAAATATCATCTGGTAGAGGAGAAGTGGTGGGTGGTGGTGGAGGTTGTTGAGTGGCTTGTAGAATCTTGGTGGTTGTAGACTGGAGCTTGGCTATTACAGCATAAGTAGGAGAGTTTCTTGTTGTCTTCTTAAGGTCTTCCTTTAGCCTCTTGGAAAGGATTTTTTACGAACAGGACATTTGGCTGCCAGAGTATGGTGATCAGTCTTACAGTTGATGCAGGTGGGAGCAGCAGTAAAGGTGTAGGAACGAAAGTCATGACCCTCAGATCCGCAGGTAGAACAGATCTTCTTGTTCTTGACATGACATTCAGAAGTCGAGTGATTGTAGGAGAAGCATGTCCAACAAGGTGAGATATGGCTGAAGCGTTCAGGCTCAATTTGACGAGGGTTAATGAAGAAGAAGAGATAGCCAGGCCACCAGACAAGGCTCTGGCTGCCATGTTGACGTCAAGAATCGTGATCTTGAGCATCGAGGATGCGTTGGGAATCTTCTCAACAGACTCGATCTTGGCCCAGTCATTTTTGTCTTCAATGGACGACTAAAGTTCCTCGGTGGACAGAGTAGTGACTAGCCTATCAATGCGTTTCAGGAAAACAGATCGTTTAGCTAGCATGTAAGGTGAGGTCTTCATTGCAGAAGGTGTGAGAACCTTGTCAGCTTCCTCATCATCAATGAAGTAGACAAGGAAAGCTTCTTTCAGAGAAGTAATGGTCGAGAACCTGACTCCCAGACTGCTGTTGAGAGAAGACGCAAGGTCTAGCTTCGTGGTGTCGTTGATGGCAGCTGTTTTAGATTTAATCCTCACAAGATGCGACATCGTGGAGATGGTAGAGGTTCCCCTCCCCAACGGGGATCGTAGGGAGACTGGTTGACAAGAGCACGAGCGTCTGTGACCGTTCAGGACGAAGTATACAGAACGAATCTGTATATATGTATGTATGTATGTATGTATATACAACTATATATATATATATATATATATATATATATATGTGTTGTGTGTGTGTGTGTGTGTGTGTGTGTGTGTGTGTGTGTGTGTGTGTGTGTGTGTGTGTGCCTTGCCTAATAGGTAAAACTTGCGATTTTGGCTTAAGTAGCAACGCTCTTCTTGCCGAATAAGGCAATCGAAAATTTGTGTATGAAATAATTTCGCCAAGATCATTCTGAACCTAACAGAAAATATATATTTCATTGTGTTTGTTTATTAAATTATTGTAAACTTATCTAAAATATATTTAGTTGGATTACGCTAAATTAAATTTCGCTTTTTATAATAAATATATATATATTTATATAATAGTAAATCACTGTTTTTCTGCAGACATCAGTGTTCATGGTTCTCCTGCTGGCAGTGGCCACGGTCCTCGCCAGCCCCGCCCCGATACTGTTCAAGAAGATTAAACCTATTATTAACACAACTCCTGTCAGGACGGTTCCTGTCTACTACCCAGTCTTCGTCGGCCACGGCGGCGGTCTTGGAGGCCTTCATAAAGGTGTTAGCTTCTGAAATCACGGCTACGGACGGTAGACTCAGAGACGAACCCAAGGCTCGTCTAAGAGTATTGCCACCATGTGACTGTTGAGAATCAAGCCTGTCAGCCAGATGTAAAATTAACGTTATTATTTGCCACTATTTTTACCCATTTTCATACTTCCCCCCTTTCTGTTTCACACAAACATTTTCTCTTACTCTCTTCCATACTGTTTCACCCACATATTTTCTTATTCTCTTTCATATTACTTAGCCCAAGCAAATGTACTTCATGCAAATGATTGCGTAAATAAATTTTTAAAAGAAAAATCTATCTTTCTGAATCTCCTTGACTTAAATTAGAAATCGTTCCGCAAAAAATAATCGAGGTAAAAGATGTGTCAGTCCCTCTGCCTGGAGTCGATGTGTCAATCCAAGTGATAGAACACATCGACTCCAGATTGAGGGACTGATTACCTCAAACTCTTCATCATCTTCCTCCGTTCCTCTCTGTATTGAACTAATGAAGGCATTGGCTGGCGAAACGTTTCCTCAATAAAGATTCCAAAATATGTGCTCAGGGGTAAACGTATATATATATTAAACAGTTCTTCCAGAAATGTTTAATATATAAACACTTCTGGAGAAGGAATATAAAATATATGAATATGTATGTAAATGATGCAAAATTCCTGTAGACAATAAATGACTAAAAATAACTTTAATCCCTACAACAAGCCTTGAATAAACAGAACAAATTTTATGATGGATGATTGGGATCAATGTACATAAGCTCTATGTAATGGAAATGTAAAAAGTTGAATACAAGCAACATGAAAAGTGTGGATTGTAGCAAACTAATGAAAGTGTCAGAAAGAGAGAAAATAATTATACGTAAGGAAATTATCCATTTTGCTTAATATTTGGACGTGCCAGGATATCTTCATTAGTTACGTAGAAGGTGTCCACTTCGTTGTCTACGTCGTCTGTGGTTACAGTGGTTGCTTCCGCAGCGACTATGGTGGTAGCGTCGGCGGCGTCTGCGGAGGTGGTTTCAGAGGCCTTAACGGAGGTGGTCAATTCGGAGGTCACGGCTACGGACGGCAGACTTGTCTAATAGTATTGCCACCGTGTGGCTGTTGAGAATCTTGCCAGTCAGACATATGTAAAAATATCTTGCATTATTATCAGCTGTTCTTGTCCATTCTTTTACTCATCTATACTGTTCTCTCAAACATTTTCTTACTCCCCTTTTCACTTAAAGATTCTTTTACTCTCCCTTATTTTAAATCATTACAATTCGTAACAACGATTATGGAAATATAATTTAAAAATCTATTTACATTTTCAATAAGGTGAAAATATTAAGTGTAGGTAGTAGGATGGAAGACAGCAACCACCCAGGAAGGTACTACCGTCCTGCCAAGTGAGTGTAAAACGGAAACCTGTAATTGTTTTATATGATGGTAGGATTGCTGGTGTATCTCAAAACATGCAAGATTTCAAGTACGTCTTGCTACTTCGACTTACACTTATATAACACTACACATTCATGTAAAGCATATATATATGTCGTGCCGATTAGGTAAAACTGGTCAATTAGCAAGAACTCATTTAAAATTAAGTCATTTCTAAAATTTTCTCTTATACGTTTAAAGATATATTTTTTTCATTTATGCTAATGTAAAAAAATTTAATTTTGTACCAAGAGAAACTTTGAAAACCTACCAAACCTTATTACAACAAGCGTAATTTAATTTAGCCTAACCCAACTAAATTTATTTTAGATACGTTAACAATAATTTAATAATAAACAAACACAATGAAATATATTTTTTTCGTTATGTTCAGAATGATTTTGGCGAAATTATTGCATACACAAATTTTCACTTGTCTTATATAGCAAGAAGAGCGTTGCTATTTAAGCCAAAATCGCAAGTTTTACCTAATCGGCACGACATATATATATATATATATATATATATATATATATATATATATATATATATATATATAAACCCTCTTAATTTTCTTCTATTTTTCTTACTAGTTCTTGTTCTCGTTTATTTCTTCTTATCTCCATGGGGAAGTGGAACAGAATCCTTCCTCCGTAAGCCTTGCGACTAAAATGCCGGAAGCAAGAGGCTAGTAACCCCTTCTCCTGTATATATTACTAAAGTAAAAAAGAGAAACTTTACTTTTTCTTTTTGGGCCACCCTGCCTCGGTAGGTTTGGAGAAAGAAGATATAAATAAATAAATAAATAAATAAATAAATAAATAAATAAATAAATATATATATCTATATATATATATATATATATATATATATATATATATATATATATTATTGTAACCATGAACAAGTGGTATTGAATCAATAAGAGCATCGACACCATGCCTAGCCCTTCTAGGGCAGGGTAGGTGCCTGAGCCAGAGCTTGCTTTCACCTGCGGCTCACAAGACTGCTATTCCCTTTAGCTCCCCTTGGGCAGGGAAGATGGCAGACCAAAGATGGGCCTAGCTTCTCCCTACGAGCCCCGTGAGGGCGGGGAATGTGGCTAGGCCTGGGGACCGTTAGTCCCACAGATGAGGAGGTCCCAAGTACCTCCTCCCATGGCAGACATTAGTCTGAGATACTCCCGAGAAAGGGAGCCAAGGCCGGGCCACCACTTGGACAAGGCCCGGGCCGGGAGAGTCCCGGCGAATCAACAAGAAGAAGAAGAAGAAGAAGAATCAATAAGAACACTGCGACTAGCCGAGGATTCGAACCAATGTCGTTTTGGCCCGCCTCATAGTTAGCGAAAATCACATGACGCTCTAACCCACAGGACCACACAATCCTACTAGAACCATTCACCTAGCAGAGCTAGGTGTTTTACCTTGATCTGAGGACATACGGTGGTGTGGGTGACTCTGAGCTAATTTCATTCTACTCCCCGTTTGGTGTACTAGCCTCCACGAGCAGTATTTTATATTATTGTAACCACGAACGAGTGGTACAGAATCAAGACTATAGCACACAATATTGTTCACACACAAGACTGTATCACATCAAAGTAAAAATAATTCTAAAAATCTAAATAGATATATATAAAATGATATCATTTTTCTTACCTCCTTGAAGCATTTTCATTTAATATGTTCCTCACGTAAAATATACATATTGTGTTGATATGAAACATTCAAATGGGATCAACATTCCTAAGAATTTTCAGTGATCAGCGTCGGCGTTGTCTGAACTGATTTTGCCAAAGGAAAATAAACAGCTAGTGTTTAATAGAGTACAGACAACACAACCTAAGGATAAAACATATGATGAAAGGGTTGATTTATTGGGATGAATCCTATTTTCCTGTTTACTACTGAAAGGGTCGTTAAGGCTGCAAGTTACCTGTTCACAACTAGTCAAGAGAACTTCAATCCCTAAAATAGGATTTAAAGCAACTTAGATACACAACTATACTTATTTTGTAAATTATCAACCATAATTTTTACCATGTATTCTACTGTTAATTAATCTTAAGAATGCCCACAATGCTCAGCATATTTTTTTTTTTTTTTTTTTTTTACATTTTATTAGGAACACTGCATTACATAACTTTGCCCATAGACAGCTAGGCTCACCACATGGTGCCAATATACATATATCAATTACAAGGAACACTTTGTGATTACAAAGTCTCACTTAGAAATCAAA
>WNWK01012107.1:0-61240 GCA_009830355.1 Cherax destructor
ACCATCTAGGTACTGTAGTGTGTGGTGCACCATCTAGGTACTGTAATGTAGTGCACCATCTAGGTACTGTAGTGTGTGGTGCACCATCTAGGTACTGTAGTGTGTGGTGCACCATCTAGGTACTGTAGTGTGGTGCACCATCTAGGTACTGTAGTGTGGAGCACCATCTAGGTACTGTAGTGTGGTGCACCGTCTAGGTACTGTAGCGTAGTGCACCATCTAGGTACTGTAGTGTGGTGCACCATCTAGGTACTGTAGTGTGGTGCACCATCTAGGTACTGTAGTGTGGTGCACCATCTAGGTACTGTAGTGTGGTGCACCATCTAGGTACTGTAGTGTGGAGCACCATCTAGGTACTGTAGTGTGGTGCACCATCTATGTACTGTAGCGTAGTGCACCATCTAGGTACTGTAGCGTAGTGCACCATCTAGGTACTGTAGTGTGGTGCACCATCTAGGTACTGTAGTGTGGTGCACCATCTAGGTAGCGTAGTGCACCATCTAGGTACTGTAGTGCACCATCTAGGTACTGTAGCGTAGTGCACCATCTAGGTACTGTAGCGTAGTGCACCATCTAGGTACTGTAGTGTGGTGCACCATCTAGGTACTGTAGTGTGGTGCACCATCTAGGTACTATAGCGTAGTGCACCATCTAGGTACTGTAGTGTAGTGCACCATCTAGGTACTGTAGTGTGGTGCACCATCTAGGTACTGTAGTGCACCATCTAGGTACTGTAGTGCACCATCTAGGTACCTGTAGTGTGGAGTAGACAGTGGACGAGTCTACTACTGGCAGACACTGGTTAAGTCTACTACTGGCAGACACTGGTTAAGTCTACTGCTGGCAGACATTGGTTAAGTCTACTGCTGGCAGACACTGCTTAAGTCTACTGCTGGCAGACACTGGTTAAGTCTACTGCTGGCAGACACTGGTTAAGTCTACTGCTGGCAGACACTGGTTAAGTCTACTGCTGGCAGACACTGGTTAAGTCTACTGCTGGCAGACACTGGTTAAGTATACTACTGGCAGACAATGGTTAAGTCTACTACTGGCAGACACTGGTTAAGTCTACTGCTAACAGAGATAATGTTGTTCTAGACAAGGAAAGTGACACTGTTAGTCTACCCATGATCACCTTCGTCTGTCACTGTCTACCCTCTTCAGTTTCCTGAAGAACTTGCACATACCACAAGCCTCTAACTGCCCAAGCTGCCGCACTACTAATCTAATTGGTGGTGTGTTTGGTTGTTAGTGGTATAGCGTGAGCACTAACTACTCTGGGGGTAGTTAAGGAGCATTATAACTGCAGTGCGCCACAGGCGGATTAGTAACAACAAGAATAATAATGATTCACAAACCTTTTCTGATTCGGAAGACCCCTAGAAAAATAAAATATTTATCAACATTGTGGCCACATCAGCATTTTCTTAGCAACAAAAACATTATTATAACAAACATCTGAATCAGGTGTTTACATCTGCTAGATTTTACGTTCTCTAAAGCAATGATTTCTAATTTAAAGTTGTTAAACTTGTAAATACCTAAGTAGGAATTTATGGAGTCAAATTCTAAATTCCACACTAATATTAAAATGTCTAAATACATAATCATACAGTGCCATATGTATACACTAGCTTGTACTCACATGCACTCGAGTACACATACACAGTAAGTAGTGGAGGCAGGATTCATACATAGCTTTAAGAAGAGGTATGATAAAGCTCATGGAGCAGGGAGAGAGAGGACCTAGTAGCAACCAGTGAAGATTCGGGGCCAGGAGCTATGAATCGACCCATGCAACCACAATTAAGTGAGTACACAGCCACACAACAATAGGTAAGCCTGAGCCCAGGAGGGTAAAAGAATATATAAAGCAAGTTAAGAGGTAGGGCCAGGAGCTGTGACTCTACCCCTCTAAATACAATTAGGCAAGTACACACACAAGCTTATGCACCAACTAGCACATCAACCCAGCACCAGCATCAACTAGCACATCAACCCAGCACCAGCATCAACTAGCACATCAACCCAGCACCAGCATCAACTAGCACATCAACCCAGCACCAGCATCAATTAGCACATCAACCCATCACCAGCATCAACTAGCACATCAACCCAGCACCAGCATCAACTAGCACATCAACCCAGCACCAGCATCAACTAGCACATCAACCCAGCACCAGCATCAATTAGCACATCAACCCATCACCAGCATCAACTAGCACATCAAACCATCACTAGCATCAACTAGCACATCAATCCAGCACCAGCATCAACTAGCACATCAACCCAGCACCAGCATCAACTAGCACATCAACCCAGCACCAGCATCAATTAGCACATCAACCCAACACCAGCATCAACTAGCACATCAACCCAGCACCAGCATCAACTAGCACATCAACCCATCACCAGCATCAACTAGCACATCAAACCATCACTAGCATCAACTAGCACATCAATCCAGCACCAGCATCAACTAGCACATCAACCCAGCACCAGCATCAACTAGCACATCAACCCAGCACCAACAAGCACATCAACCCAGCACCAGCATCAACTAGCACATCAACCCAGCACCAGCATCAACTAGCACATCAACCCACCACCAGCATCAACTAGCACATCAACCCAGCACTAACATCAACTAGCACATCAACCCAGCACCAGCATCAACTAGCACATCAACCCAGCACCAGCATCAACTAGCACAAACACAGCACCAGCATCAACTAGCACATCAACCCATCACTAGCATCAACTAGCACATCAACCCAGCACCAGCATCAACTAGCACATCAACCCACCACCTGCATCAACTAGCACATCAACCCACCACCAGCATCAACTAGCACATCAACCCAGCACCAGCATCAACTAGCACATCAACCCAGCACTAGCATCAGTAGCACATCAACCCAGCACTAGCATCAACTAGCACATCAACCCAGCACTAGCATCAACTAGCACATCAACCCAGCACCAGCACCAACTAGCACATCAACCCAGCACCAGCACCAACTAGCACATCAACCCAGCACCAGCATAAACTAGCACATCAACCCAGCACCAGCATCAACTAGCACATCAACCCAGCACCAGCATCAACTAGCACATCAACCCAGCACCAGCATCAACTAGCACATCAACCCACCACCAGCATCAACTAGCACATCAACCCAGCACTAACATCAACTAGCACATCAACCCAGCACCAGCATCAACTAGCACATCAACCCAGCACTAGCATCAACTAGCACATCAACCCAGCACCAGCATCAACTAGCACATCAACCCATCACTAGCATCAACTAGCACATCAACCCAGCACCAGCATCAACTAGCACATCAACCCAGCACCAGCATCAACTAGCACATCAACCCAGCACCAGCATCAACTAGCACATCAACCCAGCACCAGCATCAACTAGCACATCAACCCAGCACCAGCATCAACTAGCACATCAACCCAGCACTAGCATCTACTAGCACATCAACCCAGCACCAGCATCAACTAGCACATCAACCCAGCACTAGCATCAACTAGCACATCAACCCACCACCAGCATCAACTAGCACATCAACCCAGCACTATCATCAACTAGCACATCAACCCAGCACCAGCATCAACTAGCACATCAACCCAGCACTAGCATCTACTAGCACTACTAGCACATCAACCCAGCACCAGCATCAACTAGCACATCAACCCAGCACTAGCATCAACTAGCACATCAACCCAGCACCAGCATCAACTAGTACATCAACCCAGCACTAGCATCAACTAGCACATCAACCAGTACTAGCATCTACTAGCACATCAACCCAGCACCAGCATCAACTAGCACATCAACCCAGCATCAGCATCAACTAGCACATCAACCCAGCACCAGCATCTACTAGCACATCAACCCAGCACCAGCATCTACTAGCACATCAGCCCAGCACTAGCATCAACTAGCACATCAACCCAGCACCAGCATCAACCATCACATCAACCCAGCATCAGCATCAACTAGCACATCAACCCAGCACCAGCATCTACTAGCACATCAACCAGTACTAGCATCTACTAGCACATCAACCCAGCACCAGTATCAACTAGCACATCAACCCAGCATCAGCATCAACTAGCACATCAACCCAGCACCAGCATCTACTAGCACATCAACCCAGCACTAGCATCTACTAGCACATCAACCCAGCACTAGCATCTACTAGCACATCAACCCAGCACCAGCATCTACTAGCACATCAACCCAGCACCAGCATCAACTAGTACATCAACCCAGCACCAGCATCAACTAGCACATCAACCCAGCACCAGCATCTACTAGCACATCAACCCAGCACTAGCATCAACTAGCACATCAACCAGTACTAGCATCTACTAGCACATCAACCCAGCACCAGCATCAACTAGCACATCAACCCAGCATCAGCATCAACTAGCACATCAACCCAGCACTAGCATCTACTAGCACATCAACCCAGCACTAGCATCAACTAGCACATCAACCCAGCACTAGCATCAACACACAGGAAAGCTAGTCAACGCCCACCACTGCAACTATCACCTTTAAACCCCGGGAGCAGCAGCCTGGGGAGTCAGGCAGTGATAGTATACAATGGAAATACAAGGCTCAGGTTAGAGCTTAACCAACACAATAACAAAGTTAATCCATTGTTAGCTTCTAAGTAACGCTCTGTCAAAGAGGATACGTCTGTAATGTTAGGTTGATATAAATAAGAGGTTGGTTAAAGCGGAAGGCCTCAGTCAGATGACCAGAAGCTCCAGCTGTGGGTCATATAACTAAGACCAGCGTCAGGAAACACTTGTCCTGTTTCCTGACAAACCTTACCTAAGGAGTAATTGAATTTTTAGGTTAATTTTGTCCCCAGGATGCCACCCACCTAACACCCAGATACCTACTTACTGCTTGGTGAACACTGACAGCAGGTGTCTTAAGGAAACATCCTAATGTTTCCACCCGTACCGGGGATCGAACCCCGGACCTCAGTGTGTGAGGTGAGTGCGTTACCAACCCAGCCACGGGACACCAAGTCCATCAGACCAGACAACTATTAACGTTACCTAGCGAAGCTTAAAGATTGTTACGTGCACAGGGGAGCGCTAGACACGTACGGGCTACACAGTCCCAAGGAAATGCGAGACCATTAAGTTGGATCCAAGAAAAAGGTGACTAGTTCCAAATCCTTGAATCAAGAGCCCTTCATAGGCACCAAACCACCTCCTACAAATAAATTCATGACTGCGACTCAAATTTTTGTGCTAATGGTGTTTTGGAATAAAATATTTATATATTACTAGAGAAGGAATGACTTAGACAGCTGTGGGTACAAGTGACCCCTTGAAGAATCCCATGTCAACAACCCCAGCAGCACACAAGCCCACCATTCTTACTAACTTATAAGTTTCAATTACACGAGGTTAAGAGGTACGTAACTTCCTCCGTTTTCTAAAAAAGTGCTTATTTTTCCACTATAATCTATCTTATTCATAATTACTATCGCATTTGCTTTGTTTTGTAAGGTGAAGTCCAGGATCTTTTCTTAATTCAGGGTAGAACTTAACAAATCTTTGAGGACAATTGTGTTGTGTAATACAATTGTCTGAGGTGTGCTCACACCTCTGCAACACAATTGTCTGAGGTGTGCTCACACCTCTGCAACACAATTGTCTGAGGTGTGCTCACACCCCCAACATTGTCTGAGGTGTGCTCACACCTCTGCAACACAATTGTCTGAGGTGTGCTCACACCTCTGCAACACAATTGTCTGAGGTGTGCTCACACCTCTGCAACACAATTGTCTGAGGTGTGCTCACACCTCTGCAACACAATTGTCTGAGGTGTGCTCACACCTCTGCAACACAGTTGTCCTCAAAGATTTAAGTTCTACCCTGAATTAAGAAAGATCCTGGACTTAACCTTACGACACAAAGCAAATGTGATAGTAATTATGGTCAAGGTAGATTATAGTGGAGAAATAAACATGATATTAGGAGACTGGGGAACGTACGTGCATCTTAACGTACTTAAGGTTAACGTACATAGATGTTTTGTAAAGAGACATTACGCTATATATGGCGTTTTATTAAAACGTTTCGTTGAGTAGTTACATTATGTATTCTCAGAGAGAGAAGTAAACATGCATATTGACACAAGGTTGACTGTATTTTGACTCCTTCCTGCTGAAGAGGATCCCAGGAGGAGGTCGAAATATACAGATCAATCAACCTCCTGTGATTCTGTCTGTATTTGGGTTATAATTGAACAAAGAGGAGAGTGAAGCGAGATATTCAGCTGGGTGATAGATGTTACATCTTCTAATGTGACTACTAAATCCTATCATTCAATACTTGGGAATTAGGCCAGACCAGTAGGCCTACTTGAGTACCCCTTCATAGTTTTATGTAATAATATCATATCTGGTGATAATAAGTCTGGCCAGTGTTTCTGAAATGAATGAACCTGATTTCTATGTGATGGTTATGACAATCACAGCAGCTTCCAAGCACGTACTACTGTGTCTGTCTATTTCATAACCTGTTTACTATCTAGGAAATTCATCAGTTTTCTAAACTGCGCTGAATAGTATAAATATTGTATATCAGTGGTACCCAGTACCAACAAGAAGAATAAGACACTTGTAGAACATCTGGGTATCTTGTATACGTTTCGCCCTCCAGTGGCTTTATCAATACATGGGCGTAACACCCAGATGTTGTACGTGTTTTATTCTTCATATCATTTCTGTGATATACGTTTCTGTGCTTGCTGTCAACAAGAGTCCAACGAGGGACTCTTGTCTTCCTAAGACCTCATAAGACTTCTTCCTTACATTCCTTGAATGGGACTACATCAGTAATACCTTCACAGAAAAAATTCCAACCCCAAGATCTACCTGTCAACACAAGCAATAACGTCTCCAAAACTAACAGAGGATTGCTACCATATTTTCAAATGCCATTAAGAACATAGTTAAAATAGAAAATCATAACTACAACATGACTGTCGGCATCGACATGATACCATGTGGAGCATGTGACAAGTTATACAAGGGTTTAACCTCCAAGAACCTGAACATGAGGATCAACACAAATGCCTGTCAGTGGGATGTGAATAATACCAGGACTAAAGAACAAAAAGGTACAATACCGTGACTGGAACAATACACAAATAACCCATACATAGGGGAGAGAAGCTTAGAACAAAACGTCGTCGTAACGTTCTCTCTGCCATTCAAGGCAACATGGAAACTCAACTGATGAACTTAGATATGAAGGAAGTAGAGAGGCACAGTAGGCTGTGCTTAGAATCCGCTCTGATTGTAACATTAACACCATCACACACAAACCAGGTTCATTCTTAATTTCAGAAACGCTGGCCAGACTTACTCTCACCAGACATGACAATACTACATAGACTGTGCTAGCACTACAGTAGGCCCACTGTCCCACCCTACTTCTCAACCATTTGATTATTCCATTTAGCAGAGTCACATTACACTTGTACAACTCGACTCACTCTTCTGCATTATATAAATCCGCTGACTACTTGTCTCTGTGGAAAGTGATGAAGTCGGTAGAAGAAGCGTTTCACTAAATCCTTAAACTGCATATATTAGCAACACACGCTGGTATAATCTACCTCTGACAAAGTTAGTGTTACCCCGAGTAAGGAGCAGTACTAGAGGCAGTACTAGAGGCAGCACTAGAGGCAGCACTAGAGGCAGCACTAGAGGCAGCACTAGAGGCAGCACTAGAGGCAGCACTAGAGGCAGCACTGAGCAGCACTGAGCGCACTAGAGGCTAGCACTAGAGGCAGCACTAGAGCAGACTAGGCAGCACTCAGAGGCAGTACTAGAGGCAGCACTAGAGGCAGCACTAGAGGCAGACTAGAGGCAGCACTAGAGGCAGCACTAGAGGGCAAGGCACTAGAGGCAGTACTAGGAGGGCAGCACTAGAGGCAGCACTAGAGGCAGGCAACTAGAGGCGCACTAGAGGCAGCACTAGAGGCAGACTAGAGGGCAGCACTAGAGGCAGCACTAGAGGCAGCACTAGAGGCAGCACTAGAGGCAGCACTAGAGGCAGCACTAGAGGCAGCACTAGAGGCAGTACTAGAGGCAGCACTAGAGGCAGCACTAGAGGCAGCACTAGAGGCAGCACTAGAGGCAGCACTAGAGGCAGCACTAGAGGCAGCACTAGAGGCAGCACTAGAGGCAGCACTAGAGGCAGCACTAGAGGCAGCACTAGAGGCAGCACTAGAGGCAGCACTAGAGGCAGCACTAGAGGCAGTACTAGAGGCTGAGGCGCACTAGAGGCAGCACTAGAGGCAGCACGCACTAGAGGCAGCACTAGAGGCAGCACTAGAGGCAGCACTAGAGGCAGCACTAGAGGCAGCACTAGAGGCAGCACTAGAGGCAGCACTAGAGGCAGCACTAGAGGCAGCACTAGAGGCAGCACTAGAGGCAGCACTAGAGGCAGCACTAGAGGCAGACTAGAGGCAGCACTAGGGAGGCACTAGAGGTACAGAGGCAGACTAGAGGCACTAGAGGCAGCACTAGAGGCAGCACTAGAGGCAGCACTAGAGGCAGCACTAGAGGCAGCACTAGGGCAGCACTAGGGCATGGCAGCACTAGAGGCAGCACTAGAGGCAGCACTAGAGGCAGCACTAGAGGCAGACTAGAGGCAGACTAGAGGCAGGCACTAGAGGCAGCACTAGAGGGACGAGGCAGCACTAGAGGGCTGAGGCAGCTAGAGCGGCAGACTAGAGGCAGCACTAGAGGCAGCACTAGAGGCAGCACTGAGGCACTAGGGCACTGAGGCAGAGGCGCACTAGAGGCAGCACTAGAGGCAGACTAGAGGCACCTGAGGCACTGGGATGAGGCAGCACTAGAGGCAGCACTAGAGGCAGTACTAGAGGCAGTACTAGAGGCAGCACTAGAGGCAGCACTAGAGGCAGCACTAGAGGCAGCACTAGAGGCAGCACTAGAGGCAGCACTAGAGGCAGCACTAGAGGCAGCACTAGAGGCAGCACTAGAGGCAGCACTAGAGGCGCACAGAGCGTAGAGGCAGCACTAGGGCACTAGAGGCAGACTGAGGCAGCAGAGGCAGCACTAGAGGCAGCACTAGAGGCGCACTAGAGGCAGCACTAGAGGGCTAGGCACTAGAGGCAGCACTAGAGGCAGCACCTAGAGGCGCACTAGAGGCGCACTAGAGGCAGCACTAGAGGCAGCACTAGCAGGAGGCAGCACTAGAGGCAGCACTAGAGGGAGCATAGGCGACTGAGGCTAGCACTAGAGGCAGTCACTAGAGGCAGCACTAGAGGGACTGAGGCACTAGAGGCAGCACTAGAGGCAGCACTAGAGGCAGCACTAGAGGCAGCACTAGAGGCAGCACTAGAGGCAGCACTAGAGGCAGCACTAGAGGCAGCACTAGAGGCAGCACTGGGGCATAGAGCAGCACTTAGAGGCAGCACTAGAGGCAGTCACTAGAGGCAGCACTGGGCAGCACTAGGGCAGACTGGCACTGCAGAGGTCGACTAGAGCACAGGCGAAGAGGCGCACTAGAGGCAGCACTAGAGGCAGCACTAGAGGCGCACTAGAGGGCAGTTAGAGGCAGCACTAGGGAGGTGCACCATGTAGAGTGAGCACTAGAGGCAGACTGGGCACCATGAGGCAGCACTAGAGTGCACGCACTAGAGCGACTGGGTGCACACATGGTGCAGACTAGGCGACTGAGGCACATGAGGCACACTGGAGGCAGCACTGAGGGCACTAGGTGGCACTGGAGTGGCACCATGGAGGCAGTGTGGGCAACCATGTAGGAGCTGGGCACCATAGAGGGGCACTAGAGGCTGCTGGTGCACTATGAGGAGCATAGAGGGCACCATGAGGCAGCTGTGGTGCAGCATGAGGGGGCACTAGAGTGCTGGTGCACATGGAGGAACGTGGATGGTGCACCATGTAGGCAGCTGTGGGCACCATGAGGGCACTAGTGTGGGTGCACCATGTAGGAAGTGTGGTGCACCATGAGAAGTGTGGTGCACCATGTAGGAGTGTGGTGCACCATGTAGGAGTGTGGTGCACCATGTAGGTAGTGTGGTGCACCATGTAGGTGTGTGGTGCACCATGTAGGTAGTGTGGTGCACCATGTAGGAGGTGGTGCACCATGTAGGTAGTGGCATGGTGCACCATGTAGGAGTGTGGTGCACCATGTAGGTAGTGTGGTGCACCATGTAGGTAGTGGTGGTGCACCATGTAGAGTGTGGTGCACCATGGTAGTGTGGTGCACCATGTAGGAAGTGTGGTGCACCATGTAGGAAGTGTGGTGCACCATGTAGGTAGTGTGGTGCACCATGTAGGTAGTGTGGTGCACCATGTAGGTAGTGTGGTGCACCATGTAGGTAGTGTGGTGCACCATGTAGGAAGTGTGGTGCACCATGTAGGAAGTGGCATGGTGCACCATGTAGGTAGTGTGGTGCACCATGTAGGTAGGTGGTGCACCATGTAGGAAGTGGTGGTGCACCATGTAGGTAGTGTGGTGCACCATGTAGGAGTGTGGTGCACCATGTAGGAGTGTGTGCACCATGTAGGTAGTGTGGTGCACCAGTAGAGTGTGGTGCACCATGTAGGAGTGTGGTGCACCATGTGGGTGTGGTCGCACCATGTAGGTAGTGGCATGGTGCACCATGTAGGTAGTGTGGTGCACCATGTAGGTAGTGTGGTGCACCATGTAGGAAGTGGCATGGTGCACCATGTAGGTAGTGTGGTGCACCATGTAGGTAGTGTGGTGCACCATGTAGGAAGTGTGGTGCACCATGTGGAGTGCAGTGTGGTGCACCATGTAGGTAGTGTGGTGCACCATGTAGTGGTGGTGCACCATGTAGGAAGTGTGGTGACCTTGTAGGTAGTGTGGTGCACCATGGGGTAGTGTGCACCATGAGTGTGGGCACCATGGGTGGTGCACCATGGTGTGGTGCACCAGGGAGTGTGGCACCATAGTGGTGCACCATGTAGGAGTGGTGCACCATGTGGTGTGGTGCACCATGGGGTGTGGTGCACCATGTAGGAGTGTGGCACCATGTAGAGTGGGCACCATGTAGGTGTGCACCATGGTAGTGTGGCACCATGGTGTGGCACCATGTGAGGGGTGCACCATGGTAGTGTGGTGCACCATGTGGAAGTGTGGTGCACCATTGATGTGGTGCACCATGTGGAGTGTGGTGCACCATGTAGGTGTGGTGCACCATGTAGGAGTGGGTGACCATGGGTGGTGCACCATGTGGAGTGTGGTGCACCATGTGGTAGTGTGGTGCACCATGGGAGTGTGGGCACCTGGAGTGTGTGCACCATGTGAGTGTGGTGCACCATGTGATTGGTGCACCATGGAGTGTGGTGCACCATGGGAGTGTGGTGCACCATGTGAAGTGTGTGCACCATGGGGTGGCAGGGTCACCATGTAGTGTGGTGCACCATGGGGTGTGGTGCACCATGGATGTGGTGCAATGTGATGTGGTGCCCTGGGAGTGTGGTGCACCATAGGAGTGTGTAAGGATTTCACCTGAAAGTGTGTGTTCACCTGTAGTGTGGGCACCATGTGAAGTGGGCACCATTAGGTGGTGCACCATGGAGTGGTGCCATGGTGTGGTGCACCATGGGGTGTGGTGCACCATGGAGTGGGTGCACCATGTAGAGGGGACCATGGTGTGCACCTGGAGTGTGGTGCACCATGTGAGTGGGGACCATGTAGTGTGGTGCACCATGTGAGTGTGTGCACCATGTATAGGACAGGTGTGGCACCATGTGGTAGTGTGGTGCACCATGAGTGTGGTGCACCTGTGAGTGTGCACCAGGAACCAGGAGTGTGGTGCACCATGGGAGTGTGGTGCACCATGTGGTAGTGTGGTGCACCATGTAGGAGTGTGGTGCACCATGTAGGAGTGTGGTGCACCATGTAGGAGTGTGGTGCACCATGTAGGAGTGTGGTGCACCATGTTAGGTGCACCATAGGAGTGTGGTGCACCATGTAGGTAGTGTGGTGCACCATGTAGGTAGTGTGGTGCACCATGTGGTAGTGTGGTGCACCATGTAGAGTGGGTCAAGTAGTGTGTGCACCATGTAGGTAGTGTGGTGCACCATGTAGGTAGTGTGGTGCACCATGTAGGTAGTGTGGTGCACCATGTAGGAAGTGTGGTGCACCATGTAGGTAGTGTGGTGCACCATGTAGGAAGTGTGGTGCACCATGTAGGTAGTGTGGTGCACCATGTAGGTAGTGTGGTGCACAATGTAGGTAGTGTGGTGCACCATGTAGGTAGTGTGGTGCACCATGTAGGTAGTGTGGTGCACCATGTAGGTAGTGTGGTGCACCATGGTAGTGTGGTGCACCATGGTAGTATGTGGTGCACCATGTAGGTAGTGTGGTAGACAGTGGAGAGTTACTGCTGGCAGACACTGGTTGTCACTGCTGGCAGACACTGGTTAAGTCTACTGCTGGCAGACACTGGTTAAGTCTACTGCTGGCAGACACTGGTTAAGTCTACTGCTGGCAGACACTGGTTAAGTCTACTGCTGGCAGACACTGGTTAAGTCTACTGCTGGCAGACACTGGTTAAGTCTACTGCTGGCAGACACTGGTTAAGTCTACTGCTGGCAGACACTGGTTAAGTCTACTGCTGGCAGACACTGGTTAAGTCTACTGCTGGCAGACACTGGTTAAGTCTACTGCTGGCAGACACTGGTTAAGTCTACTGCTGGCAGACACTGGTTAAGTCTACTGCTGGCAGACACTGGTTAAGTCTACTGCTGGCAGACACTGGTTAAGTCTACTGCTGGCAGACACTGGTTAAGTCTACTGCTGGCAGACACTGGTTAAGTCTACTGCTGGCAGACACTGGTTAAGTCTACTGCTGGCAGACACTGGTTAAGTCTACTGCTGGCAGACACTGGTTAAGTCTACTGCTGGCAGACACTGGTTAAGTCTACTGCTGGCAGACACTGGTTAAGTCTACTGCTGGCAGACACTGGTTAAGTCTACTGCTGGCAGACACTGGTTAAGTCTACTGCTGGCAGACACTGGTTAAGTCTACTGCTGGCAGACACTGGTTAAGTCTACTGCTGGCAGACACTGGTTAAGTCTACTGCTGGCAGACACTGGTTAAGTCTACTGCTGGCAGACACTGGTTAAGTCTACTGCTGGCAGACACTGGTTAAGTCTACTGCTGGCAGACACTGGTTAAGTCTACTGCTGGCAGACACTGGTTAAGTCTACTGCTGGCAGACACTGGTTAAGTCTACTGCTGGCAGACACTGGTTAAGTCTACTGCTGGCAGACACTGGTTAAGTCTACTGCTGGCAGACACTGGTTAAGTCTACTGCTGGCAGACACTGGTTAAGTCTACTGCTGGCAGACACTGGTTAAGTCTACTGCTGGCAGACACTGGTTAAGTCTACTGCTGGCAGACACTGGTTAAGTCTACTGCTGGCAGACACTGGTTAAGTCTACTGCTGGCAGACACTGGTTAAGTCTACTGCTGGCAGACACTGGTTCTGCGAACGTTTCTACTGCTGGCAGACACTGGTTAAGTCTACTGCTGGCAGACACTGGTTAAGTCTACTGCTGGCAGACACTGGTTAAGTCTACTGCTGGCAGACACTGGTTAAGTCTACTGCTGGCAGACACTGGTTAAGTCTACTGCTGGCAGACACTGGTTAAGTCTACTGCTGGCAGACACTGGTTAAGTCTACTGCTGGCAAACACTGGTTAAGTCTACTGCTGCAGACACTGGTTAAGTATACTACTGGCAGACAATGGTTAAGTCTACTACTGGCAGACACTGGTTAAGTCTACTGCTGGCAGACACTGGTTAAGTCTACTGCTGGCAGACAATGGTTAAGTCTACTGCTGCAGACACTGGTTAAGTATACTACTGGCAGACAATGGTTAAGTCTACTACTGGCAGACATTGGTTAAGTCTACTGCTGGCAGACACTGGTTAAGTCTACTGCTGGCAGACAATGGTTAAGTCTACTGCTGGCAAACACTGGTTAAGTCTACTGCTGCAGACACTGGTTAAGTATACTACTGGCAGACAATGGTTAAGTCTACTACTGGCAGACACTGGTTAAGTCTACTGCTGGCAAACACTGGTTAAGTCTACTGCTGCAGACACTGGTTAAGTATACTACTGGCAGACAATGGTTAAGTCTACTACTGGCAGACACTGGTTAAGTCTACTGCTGGCAGACACTGGTTAAGTCTACTGCTGGCAGACAATGGTTAAGTCTACTGCTGCAGACACTGGTTAAGTATACTACTGGCAGACAATGGTTAAGTCTACTACTGGCAGACATTGGTTAAGTCTACTGCTGGCAGACACTGGTTAAGTCTACTGCTGGCAGACAATGGTTAAGTCTACTGCTGGCAAACACTGGTTAAGTCTACTGCTGCAGACACTGGTTAAGTATACTACTGGCAGACACTGGTTAAGTCTACTGCTGGCAGACACTGGTTAAGTCTACTGCTGGCAGACACTGGTTAAGTCTACTGCTGGCAAACACTGGTTAAGTCTACTGCTGGCAAACACTGGTTAAGTATACTACTGGCAGACACTGGTTAAGTCTACTGCTAACAGAGATAATGTTGTTCTAGACAAGGAAAGTGACACTGTTAGTCTACCCATGATCACCTTCGTCTGTCACTGTCTACCCTCTTCAGTTTCCTGAAGAACTTGCACATACCACAAGCCTCTAACTGCCCAAGCTGCCGCACTACTAATCTAATTGGTGGTGTGTTTGGTTGTTAGTGGTATAGCGTGAGCACTAACTACTCTGGGGGTAGTTAAGGAGCATTATAACTGCAGTGCGCCACAGGCGGATTAGTAACAACAAGAATAATAATGATTCACAAACCTTTTCTGATTCGGAAGACCCCTAGAAAAATAAAATATTTATCAACATTGTGGCCACATCAGCATTTTCTTAGCAACAAAAACATTATTATAACAAACATCTGAATCAGGTGTTTACATCTGCTAGATTTTACGTTCTCTAAAGCAATGATTTCTAATTTAAAGTTGTTAACACTGAAGGTGATGTTACTGTGGCAGAACCAAATATATTAAGTGAGAGGAAACTGCTATCTATACTCTGACACTAGTCATTAATATCAACAATGGGACAGAATAATATATCTTACAATGTGTATAACAGACACACAAACTCACTCACACATAATAGGCGAAATTGCAAAATGTTGATATAACCTTCACGGTTCTTATAAACTCAGAGAAGCACCTAAACTACTGGGAGCGCTTGAAACTCTCTAAAACTCTACTCCTTAGAACGAAGGCGAGAAAGATACATCATAATCCACACCTAGAAGATAATGGAGGGATTGATCTCAAACCAGCACACAGAAATTACTATACACTAACACTGGAGACTTGGCAGGTGTAAGATTCCTCTTATGAAAAACAGAGAAGTGAGTCCACACAGAACTCAATAAGTGTTAAGGGACCACGACTCCAACACCCTTCATGCATAAGGAAAATTATCAGACTTCTTAAGCTGTATTCAAGAGGGAACTGCACAAATTCCCCAAACCAGTTCCTGATCAGCCAGGTTGTTGTGCATACCCTTATAATAATAATAATAATAATAATAATAATAATAATAATAATAATAATAATAATAATAATAATAATAATAATAATAATATTTATTTCTACCAGTACATGTACACGGTATACAGACCATAGCTAACATCAATGACATACTACTATATAGAAAGTACCTTGTTATGCTGAGTATTTCCCGTATATTAGGTCAATTTTGTCCCAGGATGCCACCCACACCAGTCCACTAACATCCAGGTACTTATTTTACTCTTAGGTGAACAGTAGCAGCAGGTGTAAGGTGACTAACACCCAGGTACCTACTTACTGCTAGGTGAACAGTGACAGCAGGTGTAAGGTGACTAACACCCAGGTACCTACTTATTGTTAAGTGAACAGTGACAGCAGGTGTAAGGTGACTAACACCCAGGTACCTACTTACTGCTAGGTGAACAGTGACAGCAGGTGTAAGGTGACTAACACCCAGGTACCTACTTATTGTTAAGTGAACAGTGACAGCAGGTGTAAGGTGACTAACACCCAGGTACCTACTTATTGTTAAGTGAACAATGACAGCAGGTGTAAGGTGACTAACACCCAGGTACCTACTTACTGTTAAGTGAACAGTGACAGCAGGTGTAAGGTGACTAACACCCAGGTACCTACTTACTGTTAAGTGAACAGTGACAGCAGGTGTAAGGTGACTAACACCCAGGTACCTACTTACTGTTAAGTGAACAGTGACAGCAGGTGTCTTAAGGAAACACGTCCTAATGTCTCCACTCGTACTGGGGATCGACCCCCGGACCTCAGTGTGTGAGCTGAATGCGCTGCAGGTAGCAGCAGTAACCGAGAGTCTCTGGTCTGAGACCGCACCTCGGGGCGCTGACCTCCGGAAGCGACTACAGGCCATGTATTTCAAGGAATCGGGACTCGAACCTGGGTGCATCGTGACCAAGGTGACCTGCCAGGTAGACGCTGAAACCCAATAAGATGGAGGGACGGGGCTAGAGGGACGGGGCTAGAGGGACGGGGCTAGAGGGACGGGGCTAGAGGGACGGGGCTAGAGGGACGGGGCTAGAGGGACGGGGCTAGAGGGACGGGGCTAGAGGGACGGGGCTAGAGGGACGGGGCTAGAGGGACGGGGCTAGAGGGACGGGGCTAGAGGGATGTCATCAACATCAGGAGCTCATCATGAAACACGGTAAAGGCGGTCCAGGCTGCCGCCCACCACCACCATGTGCTGGCGGCGGTGGGTGGGTGAGGCAGTGGTGGGTGGGTGAGGCTGTGGTGGGTGGGTGAGGCAGTGGTGGGTGGGTGATGCTGTGGTGGGTGGGTGAGGCTGTGGTGGGTGGGTGAGGCAGTGGTGGGTGGGTGAGGCTGTGGTGGGTGGGTGAGGCAGTGGTGGGTGGGTGAGGCAGTGGTGGGTGGGTGAGGCTGTGGTGGGTGGGTGAGGCAGTGGTGGGTGGGTGAGGCTGTGGTGGGTGGGTGAGGCAGTGGTGGGTGGGTGAGGCAGTGGTGGGTGGGTGAGGCTGTGGTGGGTGGGTGAGGCAGTGGTGGGTGGGTGAGGCAGTGGTGGGTGGGTGAGGCAGTGGTGGGTGGGTGAGGCGGTGGTGGGTGGGTGAGGCGGTGGTGGGTGGGTGAGGCGGCGGTGGGTGGGTGAGGCGGCGGTGGGTGGGTGAGGCGGCGGTGGGTGGGTGAGGCAGCGGTGGGTGGGTGAGGCAGCGGTGGGTGGGTGAGGCAGCGGTGGGTGGGTGAGGCAGCGGTGGGTGGGTGAGGCAGCGGTGGGTGGGTGAGGCAGTGGTGGGTGGGTGAGGCAGCGGTGGGTGGGTGAGGCAGCGGTGGGTGGGTGAGGCAGTGGTGGGTGGGTGAGGCAGCGGTGGGTGGGTGAGGCAGCGGTGGGTGGGTGAGGCAGCGGTGGGTGGGTGAGGCAGCGGTGGGTGGGTGAGGCAGTGGTGGGTGGGTGAGGCAGTGGTGGGTGATAATTACTGATGTGAGGCTCAATATGCGTTAATTAGTACCATCGTGGGTGATGGCAGCAGTAGTTACTAGTGCTCAAAGGAACTTGCCGATAGACACTTGTCCTGTTTCGTGTGTGTATTTGTTTAGTTGTGGTTGCAGGGGTCGAGTCACAGCTCCTGGCCCCGCCTCTTCACTGGTCGCTACTATGTCCTCTCTGTCCTGGTCCATGAGCTTTATCATACCTCTTAAAGCTATGTATGGATCCACTTCCTGACAACTCTATGACTGAAGAAATACTTCCTAACATCCCTGTGACTCATCTGAGTATTCAACTTCCAGTTGTGTCCCCTTGTTGCTGTGTCCCCTTGTTGCTGTGTCCCCTTGTTGCTGTGTCCCCTTGTTGCTGTGTCCCCTTGTTGCTGTGTCCCCTTGTTGCTGTGTCCCCTTGTTGCTGTGTCCCCTCGTTGCTGTGTCCCCTTGTTGCTGTGTCCCCTCGTTGCTGTGTCCCCTCGTTGCTGTGTCCCCTCGTTGCTGTGTCCCCTTGTTGCTGTGTCCCCTTGTTGCTGTGTCCCTTTGTTGCTGTGTCCCCTTGTTGCTGTGTCCCCTTGTTGCTGTGTCCCCTTGTTGCTGTGTCCCCTTGTTGATGTGTCCCCTTGTTGCTGTGTCCCCTTGTTGCTGTGTCCCCTTGTTGCTGTGTCCCCTTGTTGCTGTGTCCCCTTGTTGCTGTGTCCCCTTGTTGCTGTGTCCCCTTGTTGCTGTGTCCCCTTGTTGCTGTGTCCTCTTGTTGCTGTGTCCCCGTGTTGCTGTGTCCCCGTGTTGCTGTGTCCCCGTGTTGCTGTGTCCCCGTGTTGCTGTGTCCCCGTGTTGCTGTGTCCCCGTGCTGCTGTGTCCCCGTGTGGCTGTGTCTCCGTGTGGCTGTGTCCCCTTGTTGCTGTGTCCCCTTGTTGCTGTGTCCCCTTGTTGCTGTGTCCCCTTGTTGCTGTGTCCCCGTGTTGCTGTGTCCCCGTGATGCTGTGTCCCCGTGTTGCTGTGTCCCCGTGTTGCTGTGTCCCCGTGTTGCTGTGTCCCCGTGTTGCTGTGTCCCCTTGTTGCTGTGTCCCCGTTGTTGCTGTGTCCCCGTTGTTGCTGTGTCCCCTTGTTGCTGTCCCCCCTTGTTGCTGTGTCCCCTTGTTGCTGTGTCCCCGTGTTGCTGTGTCCCCTTGTTGCTGTGTCCATGTGTTGCTGTGTCCCCGTGTTGCTGTGTCCCCGTTGTTGCTGTGTCCCCGTTGTTGCTGTGTCCCCTTGTTGCTGTGTCCCCTTGTTGCTGTGTCCCCTTGTTGCTGTGTCCCCTTGTTGCTGTGTCCCCTTGTTGCTGTGTCCCCTTGTTGCTGTGTCCCCTTGTTGCTGTGTCCCCTTGTTGCTGTGTCCCCTTGTTGCTGTGTCCCCTTGTTGCTGTGTCCCCGTTGTTGCTGTGTCCCCGTTGTTGCTTGTCCCTTGTTGCTGTGTCCCTTGTTGCTGTGTCCCCTTGTTGCTGTGTCCCCTTGTTGCTGTGTCCCTTGTTGCTGTGTCCCTTGTTGCTGTGTCCCTTGTTGCTGTGTCCCCTTGTTGCTGTGTCCCCGTGTTGCTGTGTCCCCTTGTTGCGTTCCTGTGTCCCCTTGTTGCTGTGTCCCCGTGTTGCTGTGTCCCCTTGTTGCTGTGTCCCCGTGTTGCTGTGTCCCCGTTGCTGTGTCCCTGTTGCTGTGTCCCCTGTTGCTGTGTCCCCTGTGTTGCTGTGTCCCCGTGTTGCTGTGTCCCCGTGTTGCTGTGTGTGTTGCTGTGTCCCGTGTTGCTGTGTCCCCTTGTTGCTGTGTCCCCTTGTTGCTGTGTCCCCTGTTGTTGCTGGTGTCCCCTTGTTGCTGTGTCCCCGTTGTTGCTGTGTCCCCGTGTTGCTGTGTCCCCTGTGTTGCTGTGTCCCCGTGTTGCTGTGTCCCCTTGTTGCTGTGTCCCCTTGTTGCTGTGTCCCCGTGTTGCTGTGTCCCCTTGTTGCTGTGTCCCCTTGTTGCTGTGTCCCCTTGTTGCTGTGTCCCCTTGTTGCTGTGTCCCCTTGTTGCTGTGTCCCCTTGTTGCTGTGTCCCCTTGTTGCTGTGTCCCTTGTTGCTGTGTCCCCTGTTGTTGCTGTGTCCCCTTGTTGCTGTGTCCCCTTGTTGCTGTGTCCCCTTGTTGCTGTGTCCCCTTGTTGCTGTGTCCCCTTGTTGCTGTGTCCCCTTGTTGCTGTGTCCCCTTGTTGCTGTGTCCCCTTGTTGCTGTGTCCCCTTGTTGCTGTGTCCCCTTGTTGCTGTGTCCCCTTGTTGCTGTGTCCCCTTGTTGCTGTGTCCCCTTGTTGCTGTGTCCCCTTGTTGCTGTGTCCCCTTGTTGCTGTGTCCCCTTGTTGCTGTGTCCCCTTGTTGCTGTGTCCCCTTGTTGCTGTGTCCCCTTGTTGCTGTGTCCCGTTGCCCTTGTTGCTGTGTCCCTTGTTGCTGTGTCCCCTTGTTGCTGTGTCCCCGTTTTTGCTGTGTCCCTTGTTGCTGTGTCCCCTGTTGCTGTGTCCCCTTGTTGCTGTGTCCCCTTGTTGCTGTGTCCCTTGTTGCTGTGTCCCCTTGTTGCTGTGTCCCCTTGTTGCTGTGTCCCCTTGTTGCTGTGTCCCCTGTTGCTGTGTCCCCTTGTTGCTGTGTCCCCTTGTTGCTGTGTCCCCTTGTTGCTGTGTCCCCTTGTTGCTGTGTCCCCTTGTTGCTGTGTCCCCTTGTTGCTGTGTCCCCTTGTTGCTGTGTCCCCTTGTTGCTGTGTCCCCTTGTTGCTGTGTCCCCTTGTTGCTGTGTCCCCTTGTTGCTGTGTCCCCGTTGTTGCTGTGTCCCCTTGTCTGTGTCCCCTTGTTGCTGTGTCCCCTTGTTGCTGTGTCCCCTTGTTGCTGTGTCCCCTTGTTGCTGTGTCCCCTTGTTGCTGTGTCCCCTTGTTGCTGTGTCCCCTTGTTGCTGTGTCCCCTTGTTGCTGTGTCCCCTTGTTGCTGTGTCCCCTTGTTGCTGTGTCCCCTTGTTGCTGTGTCCCCTTGTTGCTGTGTCCCCTTGTTGCTGTGTCCCCTTGTTGTGTGTCCCCTTGTTGCTGTGTCCCCTTGTTGCTGTGTCCCCTTGTTGCTGTGTCCCCTTGTTGCTGTGTCCCTTGTTGCTGTGTCCCTTGTTGCTGTGTCCCCTTGTTGCTGTGTCCCCTTGTTGCTGTGTCCCCTTTTTGCTGTGTTCCCTTGTTGCTGTGTCCCCTTGTTGCTGTGTCCCCTTGTTGCTGTGTCCCCTTGTTGCTGTGTCCCCTTGTTGCTGTGTCCCCTTGTTGCTGTGTCCCCTTGTTGCTGTGTCCCCTTGTTGCTGTGTCCCCTTGTTGCTGTGTCCCCTTGTTGCTGTGTCCCCTTGTTGCTGTGTCCCCTTGTTGCTGTGTCCCCTTGTTGCTGTGTCCCCTTGTTGCTGTGTCCCCTTGTTGCTGTGTCCCCTTGTTGTTGTGTCCCCTTGTTGCTGTGTCCCCTTGTTGTTGTGTCCCATCTCTGGAACATCCTGTCCCTCTCCACTTGTCCCTTCTCTCCTCCAGTGTTGTCAGGTTAAGTTCCCTTAACTTCTCCTCGTAGGACAAATCTCTCACCTCCGGGACTAGTCTTGTTCCAAACCTTTGCACTTTCTCTAATTTCTTGACGTGCTTGACCAGGTGTGGGTTCCAAACTGGTGCTGCATACTCCAGTATGGGCCTGACGTACACGGTGTACAGTCTTGAACGATTCCTTACTGAGGTATCGGAACGCTATTCTTAGGGTTGGCAGGCGCCCATATGTTGCAGCAGTTATCTGGTTGATGTGCGCCTCAGGAGATGTGCTCAGTATGATGCTCACCCAAAGATCCTTTTCCATAAGTGAGCTTTGCAGCTCCAGTCACGGAGCTTAGCCAAGCTCCATGACCATGTTCCAGTTGCTTCAAGACTACGGTGATCTTCACCAACTCCAAGACTGATTACCTCATCTTTCTGTGTATAATTCTTCACATTATGTGCTTGTATTATACTAATAAAGCCACTGGTTGGCGAAACATCTACAATAGACACCCAGACGTTGAACATTTGTGTAATTTTCATGAGAGGAGATTTACTGACAATACGTGGCAGTGGACCATCTGCGTCTCGAGGCAAACACTGGAGCGAGGCTTGGACAGGGACGCTGCTTATAAATGGTATTACGAATTATATACTACACAATACTGTTGACAACTACACATAACGAGAAGAAAGTATGAAGTTAAATATAATGATTAGCTCAACGTTTGTGTAACTTATAGCCTATTATGTCCTTTATGGTATAATAAGGTATGGAAATAAGTCACTGACTTTTTTTTGGGTTATCCTAGGTTCTCTACACATATGCTGCTATGTATGATAATCTATATAAGTGTATTTGTGTATACCTGAATAAACTTACAAGCATGAGCTAATTACACTAGTGGATTTATCCAATGGTGACGCCGCCTCCTCCTCCTGCCTTGTATATAAGTAACTTCCTCGCACATATGCTATACAACATAACCTTGTTTTTTAAAGGAAGGCCTCGGTCAGATGACCAAAAGCTCCGGCTGTGGGCCACCATATGAATAAGACCCGCATCAGGAAACATTTGTCCTGCTTCCTGACGAACCTATCAAGACTGATGGAATGAAGAGATCGAGTCCAGGCTGACGGACAGACTACCACATACTCCTCATCTTCCTCTGAAGTAGACTGAAGAAGCCACTGGTTGTTGAAACAAGCGTCTTATTCTTCAACCTGTCGTTTTTTAAAACCATTTTGATCACACTGAGTTAGGTACCTCCACGACAGTGGAACGAGACAATCTCTCTCACCCCGTGAGTTCTCTATACTGCTTCAAGATACTGAGAAACATCTCTCATCCACTGTATATAGTTATCTAAGGAAGTGTCCTGGAGGTAAGAGGCAGCAGAGACTAACCTGCCTGGCCAACTTCACTTCCATGAGAGGTACAATCCAGTGTCCTGGAGGTAAGATGCAGCAGAGACTAACCTGCCTGGCCAACTTCACTTCCATGAGAGGTGAGCAATCCAGTTGTCCTGGAGTAAGAGGCAGCAGAGACTAACCTGCCTGGCCAACTTCACTCCATGAGAGGTACAATCCAGCGTCCTGGAGGAGAGGCAGCAGAGACTAACCTGCCTGGCCAACTTCACTCCCATGAGAGGTACAATCCAGTGTCCTGGAAGAGGCAGCAGAGACTAACCTGCCTGGCCAACTTCACTTCCATGAGAGGTACAATCCAGCGTCCTGGAGGTAAGAGGCAGCAGAGACTAACCTGCCTGGCCAACTTCACTCCCATGAGAGGTACAATCCAGCTGTCCTGGAGGTAAGAGGCAGCAGAGACTAACCTGCCTGGCCAACTTCACTTCCATGAGAGGTACAATCCAGTGTCCTGGAGGTAAGAGGCAGCAGAGACTAACCTGCCTGGCCAACTTCACTCCCATGAGAGGTACAATCCAGCGTCCTGGAGGTAAGAGGCAGCAGAGACTAACCTGCCTGGCCAACTTCACTCCCATGAGAGGTACAATCCAGCGTCCTGGAGGTAAGAGGCAGCAGAGACTAACCTGCCTGGCCAACTTCACTTCCATGAGAGGTACAATCCAGCGTCCTGGAAGTAAGAGGCAGCAGAGACTAACCTGCCTGGCCAACTTCACTTCCATGAGAGGTACAATCCAGCGTCCTGGAGGTAAGAGGCAGCAGAGACTAACCTGCCTGGCCAACTTCACTTCCATGAGAGGTACAATCCAGTGTCCTGGAAGTAAGAGGCAGCAGAGACTAACCTGCCTGGCCAACTTCACTTCCATGAGGTTCAATCCAGCGTCCTGGAAGTAAGAGGCAGCAGAGACTAACCTGCCTGGCCAACTTCACTTCCATGAGAGGTACAATCCAGCGTCCTGGAGGTAAGAGGCAGCAGAGACTAACCTGCCTGGCCAACTTCACTCCCATGAGAGGTACAATCCAGCGTCCTGGAGGTAAGAGGCAGCAGAGACTAACCTGCCTGGCCAACTTCACTTCCATGAGAGGTACAATCCAGCGTCCTGGAGGTAAGAGGCAGCAGAGACTAACCTGCCTGGCCAACTTCACTCCCATGAGAGGTACAATCCAGCGTCCTGGAGGTAAAAGGCACCATAAACTAACCTGCCTGGCCAACTTCATTCCCATGACAACTACAATCCAGTTGTGACCTGGACACCGCAGGTCTGGCAACGCACACTTGTAAGAAATTCTGTTATCTTAGGGTGGTTGAAAAGTGGCGTGACTTGGGTAAGTCAATGGTGGAGCAAACAACTCTCTGAATACTTTCTCCCAAGCAAACGCTCACCTTACTTCCTTTCCTACGAAAAAGAAATGACAAGAACGAACGATTTATAAACTAAGAGTTAGACTAATACGTGAGCGTTATTTAGTGGTACATTTGTTTTCCTGGTTCCCACTTGTTGTTTAGTTGTCGCAACAGTCTGTTGTTTGTTTACCTTTGTCATTATCAGTGCTAACGTATGTTATAATCATCAGGCTGAAGATCAAAGACGGTAGTGGAATAACACTAAGTGGTAAGAGAATCAATGTTGACACCAAGTGGAGGAGCAAATAAAGGGATAAATATGTACTACTTAGTATCAGTGACACTTCTAGGAAGACCAAGTGGTAGTGGTGAGTCTCTAGGCTCGTATAATAGCCCGCACACACACGATGTCAGGAGCTGTGAATCGAACCATGCAGCCACATATAGGTGAGTACACACACACACACCGGGGCTCAGTGAGTATCGATTCCTTAAGTTGAAGTCCTGAGGGCAAGAGGCTGGGTCAAAGGTGTTGAGAGCGTCCTCAAGGGGCAGAGGAGCTGGAGGTTTGGGTATGGCAGCCATGGGAAGGATGGGTACGTGCTCCCTACCTCACATCTTCACCTGCCAACATTAAGGCCCCGGCACGTTAGTACATAGTGTTTTGTCCCGTAGCTGGGTTGGTACCGCACTGAGCTCACACACTCAGGCCAGGGGGTCGATCCCCGGTACGGGTGGAAACATTAGGACGTGTTTCCTAAACACACCTGCTGTCACTGTTCACCTAGCAGTAAAATAGGTAGTTGGGTGTTAGACGGCTGGTGTGGGACGCATCCTGGGGGACAAAATTGACCTAATTTGCTGGAAATACTCAGCATAACCAGGGACTTTCTATATAGTAGTATGTCACTGGTGTGAGCTATGGTCTTTAGAAGTTGCATCATGTACTGCTAGAAATATATAAATAATCAGATTACAACACACGAGGAAAACTATCATACTGCTGTGTACTGGTGCTGTGTACTGGTGCTGTGTGTGCACTGGTGCTGTGTACTGGTGCTGTGTACTGGTGCTGTGTGTACTGGTGCTGTGTACTGGTGCTGTATACTGGTGCTGTGTGTACTGGTGCTGTGTGTGCACTGCTGTGTACTGGTGCTGTGTGTGCACTGCTGTGTACTGGTGCTGTGTGTACTGGCTGTGTACTGGTGCTGTGTGTACTAGTGCTGTGTACTAGTGCTGTGTGTGTACTGGTGCTGTGTGTGCACTGGTGCTGTGTACTGGTGCTGTGTGTGCACTGCTGTGTACTGGTGCTGTGTACTGGTGCTGTGTGTACTGGTGCTGTGTGTGTAGTCTGCTGTGTGTACTGGTGCTGTGTGTACTGGTGCTGTGTGTGTAGTCTGCTGTGTGTACTGGTGCTGTGTGTGCACTGCTGTGTACTGGTGCTGTGTGTACTGGTGCTGTGTGTACTGGTGCTGTGTACTGGTGCTGTGTACTGGTGCTGTGTACTGGGCTGTGTACTGGTGCTGTGTACTGGTGCTGTGTACTGGTGCTGTGTACTGGTGCTGTGTACTGGTGCTGTGTACTGGTGCTGTGTACTGGTGCTGTGTACTGGTGCTGTGTACTGGTGCTGTGTGTGCACTGCTGTGTACTGGTGCTGTGTGTGCACTGCTGTGTACTGGTGCTGTGTGTACTGGCTGTGTACTGGTGCTGTGTGTACTAGTGCTGTGTACTAGTGCTGTGTGTGTACTGGTGCTGTGTGTGTAGTCTGCTGTGTGTACTTGTGCTGTGTGTGCACTGCTGTGTACTGGTGCTGTGTGTACTGGTGCTGTGTGTGTACTGGTGATGTGTGTGTACTGGTGATGTGTGTGTACTGGTGATGTGTGTGTACTGGTGCTGTGTACACTGCTGTGTGTACTGGTGCTGTGTGTGTACTGGTGCTGGGTGTACTGGTGCTGTGTACACTGCTGTGTGTACTGGTGCTGTGTGTGTACACTGCTGTGTGTGTACTCTGCTGTGTGTACTGGTGCTGTGTGTGTACTGGTGCTGTGTGTGTACTGGTGCTGTGTGTACTGGTGTTGTGTGTGTACTGGTGTTGTGTGTGTACTGGTGCTGTGTGTACTGGTGTTGTGTGTGTACACTGCTGTGTGTACTCGTGATGTGTATGTACTGGTGCTGTGTGTAGTGGTGCTGTGTGTAGTGGTGCTGTGTGTGTACACTGCTGTGTGTACTGGTGCTGTGTGTGTACACTGCTGTGTACTGGTGTGTGTGTACACTGCTGTGTACTGGTGTTGTGTGTGTACACTGCTGTGTACTGGTGTTGTGTGTGTACACTGCTGTGTACTGGTGTTGTGTGTGTACACTGCTGTGTGTACTGGTGTTGTGTGTGTACACTGCTGTGTGTACTGGTGCTGTGTGTGTACACTGCTGTGTGTACTGGTGTTGCGCGTACACTGTTTTGTGTACTGGTGTTGTGTGTGTACACTGCTGTGTGTACTGGTGTTGTGTGTACACTGCTGTGTGTACTGGTGCTGTGTGTGTACACTGCTGTGTGTACTGGTGCTGTGTGTGTACACTTCTGTGTGTACTGGTGCTGTGTGCGTACACTGCTGTGTGTACTGGTGTTGCGTGTACACTGCTTTGTGTACTGGTGTTGTGTGTACACTGCTGTGTGTACTGGTGCTGTGTGTACACTGCTGTGTGTACTGGTATTGTGTGTGTACACTGCTGTGTGTACTGGTGCTGTGTGTACACTGCTGTGTGTGTGTACACTGCTGTGTGTACTGGTGCTGTGTGTGTACACTGCTGTGTGTACTGGTGTACTCACCTAATTGTACTCACCTAATTGTGGTTGCAGGGGTCGAGACTCAGCTCCTGGCCCCGCCTCTTCGCTGTCTGCTACTGGGTCTCTGCTCTCCCTGCTCCATGAGCTTTATCATACCTTGTCTTAAAACTATGTATGGTTCCTGCCTCCACTATATCTTTCTCTAGTCCATTCCACTTCCTGACTACTCTGTGGCTGAAGAAATGTTTCCTAACATCCCTTTGACTTATCTGAGTCTTCAGCTTCCAGTTGTGTCCCCTTGTTTCTGTGTTCCCTCTCTGAAACAACCTGTCACTATCTACCTTGTCAATTCCCCGCAGTATTTTGTATGTCGTTATCATGTCTCCTCTGACCCTTCTTTCCTCCAGTGTTGTTAGTCCTATTTCCCTCAATCTTTCTTCATAAGACAGACCCCTGAGTTGTGGAACTAACCTTGTCGCAAACCTTTGCACTTTCTCTAGTTTCCTTACGTGCTTGACCAGGTGTGGGTTCCAGACTGGTGCTGCATATTCTAGTATGGGCCTGACGTACACGGTGTACAGTGTCTTGAACGATTCCTTGTTAAGGTAACGGAACGCTAATCTTAGGTTTGCCAGTCGCCCATATGCTGCCGCAGTTATCTGGTTGATGTGTGCCTCCGGAGACGTGCTTGGCATTATACTCACCCCAAGGTCTTTCTCCTTTGCCGAGGTTTGTAGCCTTTGTCCGCCTAGCTTGTACTCTGTAAGCGGTCTTCTTTGCCCTTCTCCGATCCTCATGACTTTGCATTTGGAGGGATTAAATTCGAGAAGCCAGTTGCTAGACCAGATGTCGAGCTTGTCCTGGTCTGTTTGAAGTCCTGCTTGGTCCTCTTCCGATGTTATTCTCCTCATTATTTTCACATCATCCGCGAATAGAGACACTTCTGAGTCTATCCCGTCCGTCATGTCATTTACATATACCAGGAATAACACTGGTCCTAGGACTGACCCCTACGGTACACCGCTCGTCAGTGTGTGTACACTGCTGTGTGTACTGGTGCTGTGTGTACTGGTGCTGTGTGTACACTGCTGTGTGTACTGGTGTTGTGTGTGTACACTGCTGTGTGTACTGGTGTTGTGTGTGTACACTGCTGTGTGTACTGGTGTTGTGTGTACACTGCTGTGTGTACTGGTGTTGTGTGTGTACACTGCTGTGTGTACTGGTGTTGTGTGTACACTGCTGTGTGTACTGGTGTTGTGTGTGTACACTGATGTGTGTACTGGTGCTGTGTGTACACTGCTGTGTGTACTGGTGTTGTGTGTGTACACTGCTGTGTGTACTGGTGCTGTGTGTACTGGTGCTGTGTGTACTGGTGCTGTGTGTACTGGTGCTGTGTGTACTGGTGCTGTGTGTACTGGTGCTGTGTGTACTGGTGCTGTGTGTACTGGTGCTGTGTGTACTGGTGCTGTGTGTACTGGTGCTGTGTGTACTGGTGCTGTGTGTACACTGCTGTGTGTACTGGTGTTGTGTGTGTACACTGCTGTGTGTACTGGTGTTGTGTGTGTACACTGCTGTGTGTACTGGTGCTGTGTGTACTGGTGTTGTGTGTACACTGCTGTGTGTGTACACTGCTGTGTGTACTGGTGCTGTGTGTACTAGTGCTGTGTGTACTGGTGCTGTGTGTACACTGCTGTGTGTACTGGTGTTGTGTGTACACTGCTGTGTGTACTGGTGCTGTGTGTACACTGCTGTGTGTACTGGTGTTGTTTGTGTGTACACTGCTGTGTGTACTGGTGCTGTGTGTACACTGCTGTGTGTACTGGTGTTGTGTGTACACTGCTGTGTGTACTGGTGCTGTGTGTGTACACTGCTGTGTGTACTGGTGTTGTGTGTACTGGTGCTGTGTGTACACTGCTGTGTGTACTGGTGCTGTGTGTACTGGTGCTGTGTGTACACTGCTGTGTGTACTGGTGCTGTGTGTACTGGTGCTGTGTGTACACTGCTGTGTGTACTGGTGCTGTGTGTGTACACTGTGTGTACTGGTGTTGTGTGTACACTGCTGTGTGTACTGGTGTTGTTTGTGTGTACACTGCTGTGTTTACTGGTGCTGTGTGTACTGGTGCTGTGTGTACACTGCTGTGTGTACTGGTGTGTGTGTACACTGCTGTGTGTACTGGTGCTGTGTGTACTGGTGCTGTGTGTACACTGCTGTGTGTACTGGTGTTGTGTGTGTACACTGCTGTGTGTACTGGTGATGTGTGTGTACACTGCTGTGTGTACTGGTGCTGTGTGTACACTGCTGTGTACTGGTTGTTTGTGTACACTGCTGTGTACTGGTGCTGTGTGTGTACACTGCTGTGTGTACTGGTGCTGTGTGTGTACACTGCTGTGTGTACTGGTGCTGTGTGTGTACACTGCTGTGTGTACTGGTGTTGTGTGTAGTCTGGCATTGAAGCGATTGGCCTACGACTAGAAACCAGCCACTACAGTGCCAAGAGTGTCACTAGTAAGATACACTGCCACTACAGTGCCAAGAGTATCACTAGTAAGATACACTGCCACTACAGTGCCAAGAGTATCACTAGTAAGATACACTGCCACTACAGTGCCAAGAGTATCACTAGTAAGATACACTGCCACTACAGTGCCAAAAGTATCACTAGTAAGATACACTGCCACTACAGTGCCAAGAGTATCACTAGTAAGATACACTGCCACTACAGTGCCAAAAGTATCACTAGTAAGATACACTGCCACTACAGTGCCAAAAGTATCACTAGTAAGATACACTGCCACTACAGTGCCAAAAGTATCACTAGTAAGATACACTGCCACTACAGTGCCAAGAGTATCACTAGTAAGATACACTGCCACTACAGTGCCAAGAGTATCACTAGTAAGATACACTGCCACTACAGTGCCAAGAGTATCACTAGTAAGATACACTGCCACTACAGTGCCAAAAGTATCACTAGTAAGATACACTGCCACTACAGTGCCAAAAGTATCACTAGTAAGATACACTGCCACTACAGTGCCAAAGTATCACTAGTAAGATACACTGCCACTACAGTGCCAAAAGTATCACTAGTAAGATACACTGCCACTACAGTGCCAAAAGTATCACTAGTAAGATACACTGCCACTACAGTGCCAAGAGTATCACTAGTAAGATACACTGCCACTACAGTGCCAAGAGTATCACTAGTAAGATACACTGCCACTACAGTGCCAAGAGTATCACTAGTAAGATACACTGCCACTACAGTGCCAAAAGTATCACTAGTAAGATACACTGCCACTACAGTGCCAAGAGTATCACTAGTAAGATACACTGCCACTACAGTGCCAAGAGTATCACTAGTAAGATACACTGCCACTACAGTGCCAAAAGTATCACTAGTAAGATACACTGCCACTACAGTGCCAAAAGTATCACTAGTAAGATACACTGCCACTACAGTGCCAAAAGTATCACTAGTAAGATACACTGCCACTACAGTGCCAAAAGTATCACTAGTAAGATACACTGCCACTACAGTGCCAAAAGTATCACTAGTAAGATACACGCCACTACAGTGCCAAAAGTATCACTAGTAAGATACACTGCCACTACAGTGCCAAAAGTATCACTAGTAAGATACACTGCCACTACAGTGCCAAGAGTATCACTAGTAAGATACACTGCCACTACAGTGCCAAAAGTATCATAGTAAGATACACTGCCACTACAGTGCCAAAGTATCACTATAAGATACACTGCCACTACAGTGCCAAAAGTATCACTAGTAAGATACACTGCCACTACAGTGCCAAGAGTATCACTAGTAAGATACACTGCCACTACAGTGCCAAAAGTATCACTAGTAAGATACACTGCCACTACAGTGCCAAGAGTATCACTAGTAAGATACACTGCCACTACAGTGCCAAAAGTATCACTAGTAAGATACACTGCCACTACAGTGCCAAGAGTATCACTAGTATGATACACTAACAAGTTTGTGAATATGAAATAATATACAGAATAAATGAGAAATTTGTTAATGAGACGCCATCGTAGGTGTATTGTGGGCAAGCCAGGGCACGATGAATTGTCTAGAGGTGTATTGTGGGCAAGCCAGGGCACGATGAATGGTCTAGAGGTGTATTGTGGGCAAGCCAGGGCACGATGAATGGTCTAGAGGTGTATTGTGGGCAAGCCAGGGCACGATGAATGGTCTAGAGGTGTATTGTGGGCAAGCCAGGGCACGATGAATTGTCTAGAGGTGTATTGTGGGCAAGCCAGGGCACGATGAATGGTCTAGGGGTATCCTGGAAGGTTGGGACACAGAACAGTGTCACCTGGGCATGGCAGGGGTGGCTGGGGTATCCTGGCGGGTTGGGGCAAGGAGACATGTCTAATCCCAGAAGGATGTAATAAACGAACATTATTAATCCTTACTGTCTCCTCCTCGTCTCCCCCACACACACACTAAATTTTCCATGACTGGCATTTTTCACGCTAGACACAGCTTCTGTGTTGAGGGAAGAGGGAGGGAAGGGGAGGGAAGGGGGAGGGAAGAGTGAGGGAAGAGTGAGGAGGCAGCAGGTGAGACAACACACAGCACACCAGTGAACACACAGCACACCAGTGAACACACAGCACACCAGTGAACACACAGCACACCAGTGAACACACAGCACACCAGTGAACACACAGCACACCAGTGAACACACAGCACACCAGTGAACACACAGCACACCAGTGAACACACAGCAAACCAGTGAACACACAGCACACCAGTGAACACACAGCACACCAGTGAACACACAGCAAACCAGTGAACACACAGCACACCAGTGAACACACAGCACACCAGTGAACACACAGCACACCAGTGAACACACAAGGTAACTCCAGATAAATCACAAGTGTTTATATACTCAACTCCAGTTTATATACATACCAGGTGAGTTTGTATACACACCAGGTGTGTTTGTATACACACCAGGTGTGTTTGTATACACACCAGGTGTGTTTGTATACACACCAGGTGTGTTTGTATACACACCAGGTGTGTTTGTATACACACCAGGTGTGTTTGTATACACACCAGGTGTGTTTGTATACACACCAGGTGTGTTTGTATACACACCAGGTGTGTTTGTATACATACCAGGTGTGTTTGTATACACACCAGGTGTGTTTGTATACACACCAGGTGTGTTTGTATACATACCAGGTGTGTTTGTATACACACCAGGTGTGTTTGTATACACACCAGGTGTGTTTGTATACACACCAGGTGTGTTTGTATACATACCAGGTGTGTTGTATACACACCAGGTGTGTTTGTATACACACCAGGTGTGTTTGTTACACACCAGGTGTGTTTGTATCACACCAGGTGAGTTTGTATACACACCAGGTGTGTTTGTATACACACCAGGTGTGTTTGTATACACACCAGGTGTGTTTGTATACACATTAACATAGTGTCATTATAATTCCACGACTCGATATCATAGTATATAACGAATATGTGTGGAGCAGCTTAAGTCTGCTGCTTCCTGCGTGTCGGTCAAAGATGTAACTTCATATCAAGCAGACAAACTTGATATTCAAGCAGAGAAAATGAGGCAAAACATTATTATAGAGGACACGTGATAAGAGCAGCCACAGCCTCTGCATCCGCACCGTCACTACCCGGGACACACACTCCCGAGCACCAACACACCTATAAACAGCTGAAATTTCTGAGTGACAGTATACACCGTAGAGCACAGTGACAGTATACACCGTAGAGTACAGTGACAGTATACACTGTACAGTGACAGTATACACTGTACAATGACAGTATACACCGTAGAGTACAGTGACAGTATACACCGTAGAGTACAGTGACAGTATACACTGTACAGTGACAGTATACACTGTACAGTGACAGTATACACTGTACAGTGACAGTATACACTGTACAGTGACAGTATACACTGTACAGTGACAGTATACACTGTACAGTGACAGTATAAACTGTACAGTGACAGTATACACTGTACAGTGACAATATAAACTGTACAGTGACAGTATACACTGTACAGTGACAGTATACACCGTAGAGTACAGTGACAGTATACACCGTACAGTGACAGTATACACTGTACAGTGACAGTATACACCGTAGAGTACAGTGACAGTATACACTGTACAGTGACAGTATACACCGTAGAGTACAGTGACAGTATACACTGTACAGTGACAGTATACACCGTAGAGCACAGTGACAGATTCATACACCGTAGCAGTATACATGTAGTGACAGTATACACTGTACAGTGACAGTATACACCGTAGAGTACAGTGACAGTATACACTGTACAGTGACAGTATACACCGTAGAGTACAGTGACAGTATACAACGTAGAGTACAGTGACAGTATACACCTGATACAGTGACAGTATACACTGTAAGGACAGTACATACAGTGACAGTATACACTGTACAGTGACAGTATACACTGTACAGTGACAGTATACACTGTACAGTGACAGTATACACTGTACAGTGACAGTATACACTGTACAGTGACAGTATACACTGTACAGTGACAGTATACACTGTAGCAGTGACAGTATACACTGTACAGTGACAGTATACACCTGTACAGTGACAGTATACACTGTACAGTGACAGTATACACTGTACAGTGACAGTATACACTGTACAGTGACAGTATACACTGTACAGTGACAGTATACACCGTAGAGTACAGTGACATACACCGTAGAGTACAGTGACAGTATACACTGTACAGTGACAGTATACACCGTAGAGCACAGTGACAGTATACACCATAGAGTACAGTGACAGTATACACCGTAGAGTGCAGTGACAGTATACACTGTACAGTGACAGTATACACCGTAGAGTACAGTGACAGTATACACTGTACAGTGACAGTATACACCGTAGAGTACAGTGACAGTATACACTGTACAGTGACAGTATACACCGTAGAGTACAGTGACAGTATACACCGTAGAGTACAGTGACAGTATACACTGTACAGTGACAGTATACAATGTACAGTGACAGTATACACTGTACAGTGACAGTATACACTGTACAGTGACAGTATACACTGTACAGTGACAGTATACACCGTAGAGTACAGTGACAGTATACACCGTAGAGTACAATGACAATACACTGTACAGTGACAGTATACACCGTAGAGTAGTGACAATACACTGTACAGTGACAGCATACACTGTACAGTGACAGTATACACCGTAGAGTACAGTGACAGTATACACCGTAGAGTACAGTGACAGTATACACCGTAGAGTACAGTGACAGAATACACTGTACAGTGACAGTATACACTGTACAGTGACAGTATACACCGTAGAGTACCTGGAGTTTACCTGGAGAGAATTCCAGGGGTCAACGCCCCTGAGCCCCGGTCTGTGACCAGGCCTCATGTTGGACCAGAGCCTGATCAACCAGGCTGTTACTGCTGGCCGCACGCAGTCCAACGTACGAACCACAGCCTGGCTGGTCAGGTACCGACTTGAGGTGCCTGTCCAGTGCCTGCTTGAAGACAGCCAGGGGCTTGTTGGTAATCCCCCTGATGTATGCTGGGAGGCAGTTGAACAATCTTGGGCCCCTGACACTTATTGTGTTGTCCCTCAACGTGCTAGTGGCACCCCTGCTCTTCATTGGGGGGATGTTACATCGCCTGCCGAGTCTTTTGCTTTCGTAGGGAGTGATTTTCGTGTGCAAGTTTGGTACTAAGCCCTCGAGAATTTTCCATGTGTATATAATAATGTATCTCTCCCGCCTGCGTTCTAGAGAGTACAGGTTTAGGAACTTCAAGCGTTCCCAGTAGTTGAGGTGGTTTATCGCACTTATGCGTGCCGTGAAGGTTCTCTGCACATTTTCAAGGTCAGCAATTTCACCCGCCTTGAAAGGTGCAGTTAGTGTGCAGCAATATTCCAGCCTAGATAGAACAAGCGATCTGTAAAGTGTCAACGTGGGCTTGGCATCCCTGGTTTTGAAGGTTCTCATTATCCATCCTGTCATTTTTCGAGCAGATGCAATTGCTACGGTGTTATGGTCCTTGAAGGTGAGATCCTCTGACATGATCACTCCCAGGTCTTTGACATTAGTTTTTCGCTCTATTGTGTGGTTGGAATTAGTTTTGTACTCCGATGAGATTTTAATTTCCTCACGTTTTCCGTATCTGAGTATACACCGTAGAGTACAGTGACATTATACACCGTAGAGTACAGTGACAGAATACACTGTACAGTGACAGTATACACCGTAGAGTACAGTGACAGAATACACTGTACAGTGACAGTATACACCGTAGAGTACAGTGACAGTATACACCGTAGAGTACAGTGACAGTATACACCGTAGAGTACAGTGACAGTATACACCGTAGAGTACAGTGACAGTATACACCGTAGAGTACAAGACCATAACAATAAGAATGCCACAGAACTAAACATTAATTTCCAAAGAATGTATCAGTAGGCTGACAATAGTGAGTTAACAACATAAGAAGGAAGACTGCAATAGGCCTGGTGTCCCATATTAGGCAGGTCCAACCCACTAACAGTCCATCAACCTCGGAGTCACCTATCTTTAAAGGTGGAGAACTGAGGGTCCAAAAGCTGGGGCAAGGATATTAGAATATAAAGGTGGGGACACTGCAGCAGGCCTACTGGCCGACAAAAATGAATTAAAATTGGACACTACACAAAACACAAGATGATCATCAAACAGAACGAAAGAAGCATGTGAAGGACCTGGGAGTAATAATGTCAGCTGACCTTTCTTTCAAAGAATAAGGCAGATAACACCAAATCCAGGAAATGATAGGGGGTGGATAATGAGAACTTTCAAGACGAGAGAAAGAGTGCCAGTGGTGACTCTTGACATTACTTGTGTACTCTGGTTTAGAGTACTGTTTAGTGTTAAGGGCCACGGTCAGGGCAGGAGAGATATCAGAGCTGCAACACATACAGAGATCATTTACGGCCTTAATAAGAGTGAATAAAGCATTTAAATTACTGAGAACGCCTCAGAGTCCTAAATATGTACTCAATGGAACGGAGGAGAGAGAGATATGCATGGAAGGTGCAGGGGCACCGTGGACACAATAAGAGAACACTGTATCAACATTCGTGGGTCCAAACTACTTAGCACTCTACCAGAAGATATCAGAAACACTGCTGGAACAAGTGCCAGATCAACCAGCCTGTGATGGATATGTGGGCCAGCAGGCCGCAGGCAGCAACAGTCTGGTTGACCAGCCAAGCACCAGACAAGACTGGCCAATGGCATAGCTACGAGAGCAGGAAAACTCTGGAAACCCACCAAAGGTATATATCTAAGGTATATCTAACCCACCAAAGGTATATATCTAAAGTATAACCCACCAAAGGTATATATCTAAAGTATAACCCACCAAAGGTATATATCTAAGGTATAACCCACCAAAGGTATATATCTAAGGTATATCTAACCCACCAAATGTATATATCTAAGGTATATCTAACCCACCAAAGGTATATATCTAAGGTATATCTAACCCACCAAAGGTATATATCTAAGGTATAACCACCAAAGGTATATATCTAAAGTATAACCCACCAAAGGTATATATCTAAGGCATAACCCAAAGGTATATATCTAAAGTATAACCCACCAAAGGTATATATCTAAAGTATAACCCACCAAAGGTATATATCTAAGATATAACCCACCAAATGTATATATCTAAGATATAACCCACCAAAGGTATATATCTAAGATATAACCCACCAAAGGTATATATCTAAAGTATAACCCACCAAAGGTATATATCTAAAGTATAACCCACCAAAGGTATATATCTAAGGTATAACCCACCAAAGGTATATATCTAAGGTATAACCCACCAAAGGTATATATCTAAGGCCTAACCCAAAGGTATATATCTAAAGTATAACCCACCAAAGGTATATATCTAAGGTATAACCCACCAAAAGTATATATCTAAAGTATAACCCACCAAAGGTATATATCTAAAGTATAACCCACCAAAGGTATATATCTAAGGTATAACCCACCAAAGGTATATATCTAAAGTATAACCCACCAAAGGTATATATCTAAAGTATAACCCAACAAAGGTATATATCTAAGGTATAACCCACCAAAGGTATATATCTAAAGTATAACCCACCAAAGGTATATATCTAAAGTATAACCCACCAAAGGTATATATCTAAAGTATAACCCACCAAAGGTATATATCTAAAGTATAACCCACCAAAGGTATATATCTAAAGTATAACCCACCAAAGGTATATATCTAAGGTATATCTAACCCACCAAAGGTATATATCTAAAGTATAACCCACCAAAGGTATATATCTAAAGTATAACCCACCAAAGGTATATATCTAAAGTATAACCCACCAAAGGTATATATCTAAAGTATAACCCACCAAAGGTATATATCTAAAGTATAACCCACCAAAGGTATATATCTAAAGTATAACCCACCAAAGGTATATATCTAAGGTATATCTAACCCACCAAAGGTATATATCTAAAGTATAACCCACCAAAGGTATATATCTAAAGTATAACCCACCAAAGGTATATATCTAAAGTATAACCCACCAAAGGTATATATCTAAAGTATAACCCACCAAAGGTATATATCTGTTATACACAACAGTACCTCCAGCCCCATAACTCCCTCTTGTAAGGACGACAGTGCAATGCCTCCTGCAGTAGAGGTTCCAATTATTACAGCAGAGTTTATCTGATAGACTGGTGTAGTTATCTTGTGCTATCAGCGACCTGGTAACATATCGATGCTATAAACAAGAAAAAAGGCACAATACCGTGACTGGAACAATACACACACAACCCGCTTGACAGAGGAGGCAGGATAAGTGTTCTTATCTCCCTCTTTCTCTGTGTTCTCCGCATTTGTGATCCTCAGTTCCTTGAAGCAGAAATTTCCACTCTTCATAATTCATTTTCCCGCCTGGGCTACCCTTCCCATTTCATAGACTCTGCTTTCTCTCTCGTGCCAAACGGACTTTCTTCTCTCCTAAACCCTCTACTCCTGGGAACTCTCCTGTCCTCTGCCTTCCCTACATCTCTGGTCTCTCTAATCTCAACAACTCTCTCCGTTCCTTAGACATCAAACTTACCTTTCGCCAGACTAACACTCTTCGCACTAATCTAGTTCATACCTCCCCTCCCTCTATAGATTCTCCTGGTGTTTCCTCTATTTCTTGCTCCTCCTGTCCTCTTCAGTACTTCGGAGAAACTGGCCGATCTCTTTCTGACAGACTTAGGGAGCACAAAAATAGTGTTAGGCTTGGCGACGCTAATAATACTCTTTTCTGTCATGTCAGAGATCACAGTCATTCCATTGATTGGTCTTCTGCTAAAACTGTCTACCCTACGTCTAACTTTCACAGTCGCCGTCTGGTTGAATCTTCCCTTATACACAACTTTCCCTTTATGAATCTTAGCCCTGACTTTGTCTCTGTAGATGCTTTCCTCTCCCATTACATTGTTAAATGCTCCAAACTTCAGAACACCCGTGACTTAACCTGATTCCTTCCCCTTCTATCTCTTCCCCCTTCTCCTCTTTCTCCTTTGGGTTTTCTTTCTTTGCTTTTGCCTTGTATTTGTCCTTTATTTTATTTTCATTTTTTTTTCCCCCACTGTGTTCTTGTTCTTACCCTATGCGGGCCGCCAGCTTCATTGCAGTGCTCCTTTCCTAGATTATGACTGTCTCCACTACTACTACCACTATCACTACTACCTCCATTACCCCTCCACCATTTTCTTGTGCCCTCCCCTGTCTGCCTGCCTATAAATACCCCTTCCACCTGTCCTTCGTGTTAGTGTGACTTTGTAAATGGTCCAAGTCGGACCGAAATGTCGTCGTAAGCTCCTCTTCTTTTTATATGTGCGGGTTGTGTGTGTATCGATGCTATCCCACAAACACATTACTCGGGTTAATAACCCGGGGGGGGGGGGTTTAGTACCCCAGGGGGTAAGTTAGTCCAAGCGCTGTGGCTTATTTCCACTGAGGGTCTGAGCTCTTTCCCAGGAAGTGACCCAGTCTGGTAACGGGGGGGAAACAGGTTGTGAACACAGGCGGGGCCAGGAGCTATGAATCGACCCCTACAACCACAACTAGGTGAGTACAAACTATACACATGAGGACACCAAGCAAATACCACAACCTTGCCATACCGTCTAGGAAAGTCTGGTAATTTATCTTATACCATGCTTGGCCACTCACAGGACAGATACTAGAGGTATCTGGAGGTGGTACTCAACAGTGTGGGGCACAAGGTACCTACAGTACCTTGGAGGTCCATCTCCAATACAATCCACCCAACATGTGACTCTCCACACTTTTCGCTCAGGTAACTTTGACTTCACAAAGTCCACTGTGTGGGCGAAAAGTTGTCAATAAAGACTCGCATTATATTGATTGCACTTGTGTATTTTTCCACGTTATTGTTATTTTATAGCAATGAACTCCGGCAGCCACAAGTCTTACAGCAGCCTTTGTCTTCCTAACTCAACCTTTACACATTCACTCGCCAACACGACCTGGGCACCAACATGACCTGGGCACCAACATGACCTGGGCACCAACATGACCTGGGCACCAACATGACCTGGGCACCAACATGACCTGGGCACCAACATGACCTGGGCACCAACATGACCTGGGCACCAACATGACCTGGGCACCAACATGACCTGGGCACCAACATGACCTGGGCACCAACATGACCTGGGCACCAACATGACCTGGGCACCAACATGACCTGGGCACCAACATGACCTGGGCACCAACATGACCTGGGCACCAACATGACCTGGGCACCAATATGGCCTGGGCACCAATATGGCCTGGGCACCAATATGGCCTGGGCACCAATATGGCCTGGGCACCAATATGGCCTGGGCACCAATATGGCCCGGGCATCAACATGAACTGGGCACCAACACGGGCTAATCAGCTCGAGAACCTCTGAACCAATGGGTGACCAGAATCATATTGGAACAGACAGAACACAGTGAATCAGTGTAAACAGTGAACTGAGATTCATAAAAGTTATCCATCAGGAAGAGAACAGCAGGAACTGGATATAACTCTGCAGTGAACTCCCTCGGTAAGTGTCCTCAGCCGGTCACAGCAAAGCCATCCAACGCTCATTGAGCCCTCAGTAAAGACTTTATCCTTGAGGCTCCAAGAGTGGTGGTGGTCCAGTATCAGCTGGCACCACTAGCACCATGTCCCAACCACAGTTATGGCACCTATTAGTGGCACCACTATGGCACTCACAACCATCTCTTTGGCCTCCACCAATCACCCAAGGTTACTCAGAGTGGCCATAAAAAGTGCCACAGTGCCAAATGCAACCTACCCTCCTTAAGATGCTCACCCACTTATATTAATATTCCGTATCACTACACTTAGAATTATCTTCCCAACACAATTATGATAAGTCTTGGACAATTGGCACAAACTTAGAAAAGAGTGAGGGTGACACAAGCACATGTGGAGGGCCACACACACACACACACACACACACACACACACACACACACACATGAAAACAACACTGCAACTCACCTCAAGCCATTGACGAAGAACTTTTCAGTGATGTAGTCACGGCAGTTCGAGTTCTCAAAGGCCAGGTAGAACTTGTAATCTTTGTTGAGCATTTCGAAGCACTTGGCGGAGTTGGACCTGGGGCAGCGCTTGCTACCACAAGCGCCGAAGATATCCACACCAATATACTTGCCCAGTTCTTTGGCGTACTGCAAGCGGTTGTTGCGAGCGCCACAGTTGGATACAAACCACGCCACTTGTTTGGTCTTGTTGGCTGCGTAGTTGATCTCCTGTGGCTTCTGGTAGATGGCGTTATCGTAGTAAACCCATTTCTCGTAGGGGGCCACGATGTCGGAGTCGTGACGGTAGGTAGCAGTCCAGTTGAACACATTTCTATTAGTGAAGTGTTGTGTGTGTAGTGGACACTCTAGCATAAACATGACCCACACCTGGCGCAGGTCACGGCTGTGTGGAGGCATACTGAAGTGATCCTTGAACATGATAGCATCAGCCGACGCTAGTTCTGACCTGCTACCCGTCAAAACACAAGTGTCCACCGGACATTTTAACTTCAGGAACTGCCCCCGTCCAGCACGAAGTGCCCACGAGTTCATTCCGTTATACATCAGAATTTTCTTAAAATATGGGAGAGCCTTGTCTGAAGCTGCAGGGTCAGGGTGGTCTTCTAGCATGAGGGGGGCGGTGGGCGAAACATCAGCTGTTCCACAATACGATCATCAGGGTCTTCATCAGGCCATAGTTTCTCCCGTCTTACCCACTGTTCCGCGTCGACAGGAAGCTCAGGTCTCAACTCTCCCCCCTTCAAGAACCAGAGACGATGACTCGGAGGTACTGTAGTTAAGGTGACATTTGGTAGTGGCTGTGGTCGTGGGGCGGTGGGTGGCACCCTCTGGTAGGTGTCTCCACCCTCAACAGGGCGGGCACCACTCGCCCCATCCTCCACCACTTCGATAACCGGGTGGTCAAGGTGCGGCGCGCGGCGCAGGGTGATCGCCGAGGAAGCTGGTGAAGTCAACCAGGTGCCTCCTGGCTGATGTACAGATACCAGCAGTAGGGAGAAGGTGGTAGCGACTGACAGGTATAGCAAACCTCTACGTAGTGATACCCTGGGCATCCTGCCTCCTACCCTCCCACCATCACCGGCACCGCTGCAACAATAACAACGATGTTAGTACACGTGCAACTATCAACACAAATCATTAGACATATCAATGAAAATTAATTTATTATACAACAAATACACCAACTAAAGATATACATTCTGATGTATATATCAGAATATAACTAAAATGTTATATTCTGTTTCCACGTGGGTAATCATTGAGCATATCAGAATGTACACATGTGTACACTGAGAGGAAGTGCATGTACACATGGATACACACACACTTAGAAGTACACTTCAATTCAAATACATTCATCTTTGTAATCAAATTATTCTTGACAGGAGGTGAATATGTTACACCCTCGTGGGACCCACCCCCGTGGACCCCATCCTCGTGGGACCTACCCCCGTGGACCCCATCCTCGTGGGACTCACCCCCGTGGACCCCATCCTCGTGGGACCCACCCCCGTGGACCCCATCCTCGTGGGACCTACCCCCGTGGACCCCATCCTCGTGGGACTCACCCCCGTGGACCCCATCCTCGTGGGACCCACCCCCGTGGACCCCATCCTCGTGGGACCTACCCCCGTGGACCCCATCCTCGTGGGACCTACCCCGTGGACCCCATCCTCGTGGGACTCACCCCCGTGGACCCCATCCTCGTGGGACCCACCCCCGTGGACCCCATCCTCGTGGGACCCACCCCCGTGGACCCCATCCTCGTGGGACCCAAACTCGTTTGACCTACCCTCGTGGGACCCACCCTTGTGGGACCCACCCTCGTGGGACCCACCCTCGTGGGACCCACCCTTGTGGGACCCACCCTTGTGGGACCCACCCTTGTGGGACCCACCCTTGAGGGACCCACCCTCAACACAGTATAAGAGATGAAGAGTACAGGTGTAGTGGGCCAGTCTTGAGAAGTCCCACTCAAATATAAACTCCCACACTCACCTGTGTCTAACTTACTCTTAAGAGTGTTCACAGTATATTATAACAAACACGAAACAGCTTAAATACTTCATAACATTTCGCTCAGCTAAGAGCAAAACGAAGCTGGGTTTCTGTCATTCAGCCACGAGAGGAAGATGCCAGTGAGAGGAAGATGCCAGTGAGAGGAAGATGCCAGTGGAGGAAGATGCCAGTGAGAGGAAGATGCCAGTGAGAGGAAGATGCCAGTGAGAGGAAGATGCCAGTGAGAGGAAGATGCCAGTGAGAGGAAGATGCCAGTGGCGGAAGATGCCAGGAGGAAGATGCCAGTGAGAGGAAGATGCCAGTGAGAGGAAGATGCCAGTGAGAGGAAGATGCCAGTGAGAGGAAGATGCCAGTGAGAGGAAGATGCCAGTGAGAGGAAGATGCCAGTGAGAGGAAGATGCCAGTGAGAGGAAGATGCCAGTGAGAGGAAGATGCCAGTGAGAGGAAGGTGCCAGTGAGAGGAAGATGCCAGTGAGAGGAAGATGCCAGTGAGAGGAAGATGCCAGTGAGAGGAAGGTGCCAGTGAGAGGAAGATGCCAGTGAGAGAAGACACAACTTACTGTATATAGAGAACCTCCGTCAGCTATCAAGTGTGTCAGCCATCACGTGTGTCAGCCATCACGTGTGTCAGCCATCACGTGTGTCAGTTATCAGGTGTGTCAGCCATCACGTGTGTCAGTTATCAGGTGTGTCAGCCATCACGTGTGTCAGCCATCACGTGTGTCAGTTATCAGGTGTGTCAGCCCTCACGTGTGTCAGCCATCACGTGTGTCAGCCATCACGTGTGTCAGCCATCACGTGTGTCAGCCATCACGTGTGTCAGCCATCACGTGTGTCAGTTATCAGGTGTGTCAGCCATCACGTGTGTCAGCTATCACGTGTGTCAGTTATCACGTGTGTCAGCCATAACGTGTGTCAGTTATCAGGAGTGTCAGTCATCACGTGTGTCAGTTATCAGGTGTGCAGCCATAACGTGTGTCAGTTATCAGGTGTCAGCCATCAGGTGTGTCAGTTATCAGGTGTGTCAGCCATCACGTGTGTCAGTTATCAGGTGTGTCAGTTATCACGTGTGTCAGTTATCAGGTGTGTCAGCTATCAAGTGTGTCAGCCATCACGTGTGTCAGTTATCAGGAGTGTCAGCCATCAGGTGTGTCAGTTATCAGGGTGTCAGCATCACGTGTGTCAGTTATCAGGTGTCATTCAGTGTGTCTGCATCACGGTGTCAGCTATCAGGTGTGTCAGTTATCAGGTGTGTCAGTCATCACGTGTGTCAGTTATCAGGAGTGTCAGCCATCAGGTGTGTCAGTTATCAGGAGTGTCAGCCATCAGGTGTGTCAGTTATCAGGAGTGTCAGCCATCAGGTGTGTCAGTTATCAGGAGTGTCAGCCATCAGGTGTGTCAGTTATCAGGAGTGTCAGTTATCAGGAGTGTCAGCCATCAGGTGTGTCAGTTATCAGGAGTGTCAGCCATCAGGTGTGTCAGTTATCAGGTGTGTCAGTCATCACGTGTGTCAGTTATCAGGTGTGTCAGCTATCAAGTGTGTTAGCCATCACGTGTGTCAGTTATCAGGAGTGTCAGCCATCAGGTGTGTCAGTTATCAGGTGTGTCAGTCATCACGTGTGTCAGTTATCAGGTGTGTCAGCTATCAAGTGTGTCAGCCATCACGTGTGTCAGCTATCAGGTGTGTCAGTTATCAGGTGTGTCAGTCATCACGTGTGTCAGTTATCAGGAGTGTCAGCCATCAGGTGTGTCAGTTATCAGGAGTGTCAGCCATCAGGTGTGTCAGTTATCAGGTGTGTCAGTCATCACGTGTGTCAGTCATCACGTGTGTCAGTTATCAGGTGTGTCAGCTATCAAGTGTGTCAGCCATCAGGTGTGTCAGTTATCGGGTGTGTCAGCCATCAGGTGTGTCAGTTATCGGGTGTGTCAGCCATCAGGTGTGTCAGTTATCGGGTGTGTCAGCCATCACGTGTGTCAGTTATCAGGTGTGTCAGCCATCAGGTGTGTCAGTTATCGGGTGTGTCAGCCATCACGTGTGTCAGTTATCAGGTGTGTCAGCCATCACGTGTGTCAGTTATCAGGTGTGTCAGCCATCACGTGTGTCAGTTATCAGGTGTGTCAGCCATCACGTGTGTCAGCCATCACGTGTGTCAGTTATCACGTGTGTCAGCTATCACGTGTGTCAGCCATCACGTGTGTCAGCCATCAGGTGTCAGCCATCACGTGCGTTATCGGTGTCAGCCATCAGGTGTGTCAGTTATCGGTGTGCAGCCATCACGTGTGTCAGTTATCAGTGTGTCAGCATCAGTGTGTCAGTCATCACGTGTGTCAGCCATCACGTGTGTCAGCCATCACGTGTGTCAGTTATCAGGTGTGTCAGCCATCAGGTGTGTCAGCCATCAGGTGTGTCAGTTATCAGGTGTGTCAGCCATCAGGTGTGTCAGCTATCAGTGTGTCAGCCATCACGTAGCGTATCAGGTGCAGCCATCACGTGCCATGCCATCACGTGCAGCCAATCACGGTGTCAGTTATCACGTGTCGCCATCATGTGCCAGTCATCACGTGTAAGCCATCACGTGTCAGTCATCACGTGTCAGCCATCACGTGCGCCATCACGTGTGACAGCCATCACGTGATCAGCCATCACGTGTGCAGCCATCACGGTGTCGCCATCACGTAATGACAGCCATCACGTGCAGCCATACGTGTTCAGCCATCAGTGTCGCCATCAGTGTGCAGCCATCACGGTGCTCATAATCAGGTGCTCAGTTATCAGGTGTCCAGCCAAATCAATGCAGCCATACGTGTCAGTTATCAGGTGGCCAGCACACAGGTGCAGTTACAGGTGTGTCAAAGCCATCAGTGCCCAGTCACGTCCAAACAATGACCACATCAGTAAACAGACCCACACACCAACAATGACCCACACACCAAACATGACCACACACCCCAATAAGACCCACACAACGCTAACAATGACCCACACAACAATGACCCACACAACCCCAAACAATGACCCACACAACCCCAAACAATGACCCACACAACCAGCCAACAATGACCACACAACCCCAATGACCCACAACCCAACATGACCCACACAACCCCAATCGACCCACACACAACTCCAAACAATGACCCACACAACCCCAAACAATGACCCACACACCCCCAAACAATGACCCACACAACCCCAATGACCCACACAACCCCAAACAATGACCCACACAACCCCAATGACCCACACAACCCCAAACAATGACCCACACAACCCCAAACAATGACCCACACAACCCCAATGACCCACACAACTAGACCCACACAACCCCAAACAATGACCCACACACCCCAAACAATGACCCACACAACCCCAAACAATGACCCACACACCCCAAACAATGACCCACACAACCCCAAACAATGACCACACACAAACCAATGACCCACACAACCCCAATGACCCACACAACCCCAAACAATGACCCACACAACCCCAATGACCACACATGACCCACACATGACCCACACAACAATGACCCACACAACCCAAACAGACCCACACAACCCCAATGACCCACACAACCCCAATGACCCACACAACCCAAACAATGACCCACACAACCCCAATGACCCACACAACCCAACAATGACCCACACAACCCCAATGACCCACACAACCCCAAACAATGACCCACACAACCCCAATGACCCACACAACCCAAACAATGACCCACACAACCCCAATGACCCACACAACCCCAAACAATGACCCACACAACCCCAAACAATGACCCACACAACCCAAACAATGACCCACACAACCCAAACAATGACCCACACAACCCCAAACAATGACCCACACAACCCCAAACAATGACCCACACAACCCCAAACAATGACCCACACAACCCCAAACAATGACCCACACAACCCCAAACAATGACCCACACAAACCCAATGACCCACACAACCCCAATGACCCACACAACCCCAATGACCCACACAACCCAATGACCCACACAACCCCAATGACCCACACAACCCCAAACAATGTCCCACACAAACCCAATGACCCACACAACCCCAATGACCCACACAACCCCAATGACCCACACAACCCCAATGACCCACACAACCCCAATGACCCACACAACCCCAATGACCCACACAACCCCAATGACCCACACAACCCCAATGACCCACACAACCCCAAACAATGACCCACACAACCCCAAACAATGACCCACACACACCCAAACAATGACCCACACAACCCCAAACAATGACCCACACAACCCCAAACAATGACCCACACAACCCCAAACAATGACCCACACAACCCCAATGACCCACACAACCCCAATGACCCACACAACCCCAAACAATGACCCACACAACCCCAATGACCCACACAACCCCAATGACCCACACAACACCAAACAATGACCCACACAACCCCAATGACCCCCACACCCCCAAACAATGACCCACACACACCCAAACAATGACCCACACAAACCCAAACAATGACCCACACAAACCGAAACAATGACCCACACAACCCCAAACAATGACCCACACAACCCCAAACAATGACCCACACAACCCCAAACAATGACCCACACAACCCCAAACAATGACCCACAGAACCCCAAACAATGACCCCCACAACCCTAAACAATGACCCACACATCCCCAAACAATGACCCCCACACCCCAAACAATGACTCACACAACCACAAACAATGACCCACACAAACCCCAATGACCCACACAACCCCAAACAATGACCCACACAACCCAAACAATGACCCACACAACCCCAATGACCCACACAACCCCAATGACCCACACAACCCCAAACAATGACCCACACAACCCCAAACAATGACCCACACAACCCCAAACAATGACCCACACAACCCCAAACAATGACCCACACAACCCCAATGACCCACACAACCCAAACAATGACCCACACAACCCCAAACAATGTCCCACACAAACCCAATGACCCACACAACCCCAATGACCCACACAACACCAAACAATGACCCGTACAACCCCAATGACCCACACAACCCCAATGACCCACACAACCCCAATGACCCACACAACCCCAATGACCCACACAACCCCAAACAATGAATTACATAAACATCGTCTTACCCTGATCTTCATTTTTTTTCTCTCTCTGTTTATTTGACCGCGAGAAAATTTCTCCTTGTTCCTCGTGGTACTTGATCACACATAATTCCTTTGGTTATTACCTATAATAGACTCAACCTGAGACAGTGTGTCCTGCCATCCTCTGGTTCTAACCAACCCCAACAAACTTTTCTAACCTCTTCCTCTATCCCTCTTCCATCCTTCATCCCCCTAACCTTTTCTCTCCCTCTTCTCTGAAAGGTATATGTGTATATTTATATATATATATATATATATATATATATATATATATATATATATATATATATATATATTAATGCAACATTTACGTGATTGCCAGATGAATTCTGAGAGCAAAATATAGAGAGGATTCGTGAGGACTGAGATTCAGGGATAACTCAACAATTGTGTCTGCGAGGAACTCAAGAGGGTAATAATGTTCCAGTGGTAAGTGGAATCCTCAGATGGACGGGTGTGAGGAGCGTAGCAGGGAGAGACAGGTTGAAGAGTGGATCTAGCAGCCATGCTCCAGGCTGCAACACTTACCACTGGAGCATGGCTAGTATACCAAACTTGGCAACTATACTGGAACATTTTTAATATATCTACTATCTGCATGACATTAATTTCGTATTACGGCAGATGGGAGGAACATGATAGTTTGTGAAGATAAGGTACACTACTTCCCCTACTTAGTACTAGCACCACTACTACTCCCACTACCACCATTACCACTACTGTAGGAAGGGAGAATAAGGTCACAGTTGTGCTGGTTCTAAAATCTCCGTATTATAAGATTCTTGGCTGAGCAGTACAGAGCTGGGCTTTGGTACACGCCAGCACCACGGTTCCAGTCCTCTCTGGGCTTTGGTACACGCCAGCACCACGGTTCCAGTCCTCTCTGGGCTTTGGTACACGCCAGCACCACGGTTCCAGTCCTCTCTGGGCTTTGGTACACGCCAGCACCACGGTTCCAGTCCTCTCTGGGCTTTGGTACACGCCAGCACCACGGTTCCAGTCCTCTCTGGGCTTTGGTCACGCCAGCACCACGGTTCCAGTCCTCTCTGGGCTTTGGTACACGCCAGCACCACGGTTCCAGTCCTCTCTGGGCTTTGGTACACGCCAGCACCACGGTTCCAGTCCTCTCTGGGCTTTGGTACACGCCAGCACCACGGTTCCAGTCCTCTCTGGGCTTTGGTACACGCCAGCACCACGGTTCCAGTCCTCTCTGGGCTTTGGTACACGCCAGCACCACGGTTCCAGTCCTCTCTGGGCTTTGGTACAGTCCTTGCCAGCACCACGGTTCCAGTCCTCTCTGGGCTTTGGTCACGCCAGCACCACGGTTCCAGTCCTCTCTGGGCTTTGGTACACGCCAGCACCACGGTTCCAGTCCTCTCTGGGCTTTGGTCACGCCAGCACCACGGTTCCAGTCCTCTCTGGGCTTTGGTACACGCCAGCACCACGGTTCCAGTCCTCTCTGGGCTTTGGTACACGCCAGCACCACGGTTCCAGTCCTCTCTGGGCTTTGGTACACGCCAGCACCACGGTTCCAGTCCTCTCTGGGCTTTGGTACACGCCAGCACCACGGTTCCAGTCCTCTCTGGGCTTTGGTACACGCCAGCACCACGGTTCCAGTCCTCTCTGGGCTTTGGTACACGCCAGCACCACGGTTCCAGTCCTCTCTGGGCTTTGGTACACGCCAGCACCACGGTTCCAGTCCTCTCTGGGCTTTGGTACACGCCAGCACCACGGTTCCAGTCCTCTCTGGGCTTTGGTCACGCCAGCACCACGGTTCCAGTCCTCTCTGGGCTTTGGTACACGCCAGCACCACGGTTCCAGTCCTCTCTGGGCTTTGGTACACGCCAGCACCACGGTTCTAATCCTCCGCCATTCTGGTTACTGCCAGCACCATCGTTTCCAGTCCTCTCGCTTTGGTACAGCCAGCACTCCTTGTCAGTCCACCATCCTTGTCAGCCACCATCCTTCAAGCCACCATCCTTGTCACGCCACATCCACTTCAAGCCTCCATCCTTGTCAGCCACCATCCTTTAGCTACCATCCTTGTCAAGCCACCATCCTTGTCAAGCCACCATCCTTGTCAAGCCACCATCCTTGACAAGCCACCATCCTTGTCAAGCCACCATCCTTGTCAAGCCACCATCCTTGTCAAGCCACCATCCTTGACAAGCCACCATCCTTGACAAGCCACCATCCTTGACAAGCCACCATCCTTGTCAAGCCACCATCCTTGACAAGCCACCATCCTTGTCAAGCCACCATCCTTGTACAAGCCACCATCCTTGACAAGCCACCATCCTTGTCAAGCCACCATCCTTGTCAAGCCACCATCCTTGACAAGCCACCATCCTTGACAAGCCACCATCCTTGTCATGCCACCATGTCAAGCCACCATCCTTGTCAAGCCACCATCCTGTCAAGCCACCATCCTTGACAAGCACCATCCTTGCAACACCATCCTGCAGCCACCACTTGTCAAGCCACCATCCTTGTCAAGCCACCATCCTTGTCAAGCCACCATCCTTGTCAAGCCACCATCCTTGACAAGCCACCATCCTTGTCAAGCCACTCTAATCAACCATCCTTGTCAAGCCACCATCCTTGTCAGCACCATGCCACCATCCTTGACAAGCCACCATCCTTGACAGCCACCATCCTTGTCAAGCCACCATCCTGTCAAGCCACCATCCTTGACAAGCCACCATCCTTGACATCTGAAGCACCATCCTTGCAAACCATCCTTGCAAGCCACCATCCTTGACAAGCCACCATCCTTGACAAGCCACCATCCTTGTCAAGCCACCATCCTTGACAAGCCACCATCCTTGACAAGCCACCATCCTTGACAAGCACCATCCTGATCACCTCTGCAAGCCACCATCCTTGCAAGCCACCATCCTTGACAAGCCACCATCCTTGCACATCTGTCAAGCTACCACCTCCTTGACAAGCCACCATCCTTGTCAAGCCACCATCCTTGACAAGCCACCATCCTTGACAAGCCACCATCCTTCAGACATCGAAAGCCACCATCCTTGACAAGCCACCATCCTTGACAAGCCACCAGCCTTGACAGACTTGCAAGCCACCCTTGCAACCACCTAGCTGTCACACCATCCTTGTCAAGCCACCTGCAGCCATGTCAAGCCACCATCCTGTCAAGCCACCGATCGCTGTCAAGCCACCATCCTTGCAAGCCACCATCCTGTCAAGCCACCATCCTGTCAAGCCACCATCCTTGTCAAGCCACCATCCTTGACAACCATCCTGTCAAGCCACCATCCTTGACAAGCCACCATCCTTGACAAGCCACCATCCTTGACAAGCCACCAGCCTTGACAAGCCACCACCTTGAACACACATGTGCTCACCATCCTTGACAATCATCCTTGTCAGAGCACCATCCTTGTCGCTACCATCCTGTGCCACCATCCTTCGTACCATCCTGTAAGCACCATCCTGTCAAGCTACCATCCTGTCATCCATCCATCAGCCACCATCCTTGACTAAGCCACCATCCTTGACAGCCACCATCCTCTGACCATCCTTGACAGCCACCATCCTTGACCACCTCCTGACCACCATCCTGACAACCACCATCCTTGACAAGCCTGACCACCGACACCACCAGCTTGACATTCCTACATCTTGACAACTAATCCTCCTTGTCAACGCCTCCATCCTTGCTCTGCCATCCTGTCTGCCATCCTCATGCCATCCTGATAGACCATCCTGTCGATCCATCGTGCACTACCATGTCATCTGCCCATCACCACATCCTTCTGACAACACTAGTCTGAGCACACATCCTGGATGCCACCATCCTTGAACCACCTCCTGACCACCTCCGCACCTCCTGACACCACATCTCCCTGACCATCCTCCTCACACATCACTCCTGCCATCCTCTGACCATCCTCCTGACATCACATCCTGCCATCCACCTGCCACCTCTGACCATCTCCTCACCACATCCTCACTGACCATCCTCCCATCTCCACCATCCTCCGACCATCTCCTGACCATCCTCCTGACCATCCTCCTGACCATCCTCCTGACCATCCTCCTGCCTAGGATACATTAACACTAACCTATGTTCTAGCCTCTACCTTCGTATCTACCTAACCTACTAGTATACTGGCACACATTAATCACCATCCAACACCTCCACTACACCTAACCTTCCCAGCCACTGCCACACACACATCCCCACCACTGCCCCACACACACACATCCCCACCACTGCCCCCACACACACACATCCCCACCACTGCCCCCCACACACACACATCCCCACCACTGCCCCCACCACACACATCCCCCACTGCCCCCCACACACACACATCTCCCCCACACACACATCCCCACACCCACACATCCCCACCACTCCCCACACACACATCCCCACCACTCCCCACACACACATCCCCACCACTCCCCACACACATCCACTCCCCACACACTCCCCACACACACATCTCCCCACACACACATCCCCACCACTCCCCACAACACATCCCACCACTCCCCCACACACACATCCCCACCACTCCCCACACACACATCCCCACCACTCCCCACACACACATCCCCACCACTCCCCCACACACATCCCCACCACTCCCCACACACACATCCCCACCACTGCCCCACACACACATCCCCACCACTCCCCCACACACACATCCCCACCACTCCCCCACACACACATCCCCACCACTCCCCACACACACATCCCCACCACTCCCCACACACACATCCCCACCACTCCCACACACACATCCCCACCACTCCCCACACACATCCCCACCACTCCCCACACATCCCACCACTCCCCACCACATCCCCCACACACACACATCCCCCACCACTCCCCACACACACACATCCCCACCACTCCCCCACACACACACACCCTCCCCACCACTCCCCACACACACACACACACCCACCACTCCCACACACACACACACCACACCCCACCACCACACACACACACACATCCCCACCACTCCCACACACACACACACACACCACAACACATCCCCACCACTCCACACACACACACACACACACACACACACACACTCATCCCCACCACTCCCACACCACACACACACACACACACACATCCCCACCACTCCCACACACACACACACACACACACACATCCCCACCACTCCCACACACACACACCATATGGTGCTGAGCTTTGAGTACATTATAGAGCTACAGGTGGAGAGGGAAAACAGTACAGAAAGAGACAAACCAGATTTTAAAAGAGGGAACTACACAGGCATGAGGAATTTCCTGCAGGAGGTTCAGTGGGAAAGGGAAATGGACGGACAGACAATAAGTGAAATGATGGAATACGTAGGGGCAAAGTGCGAGGCAGAGGAATGGTTTATACCCAGAGGAAAAAGATTAAACGGGAAGGCCAGAAAGAGCCCCTGGTTTACCCAAAGGTGCAGGGAGGCAAAGACTCAGAGTGTCAGAGAATGGAAAAGGTACAGAAGGCAAAGAACCCAAGTAAACAAAGACATTAGTAGAAGAGCTAGAAACGAGTATGCACAGGTACGGAGGGAGGCCCAGAAACAGTACGAAAATGACATAGCATCGAAAGTTAAGTCCGACCCGAAACTGATGTACAGTCACATCAGAAGGAAGACAACGGTTAAAGACCAGGTGATAAGGCTGAGGAGAGAAGATGGGGAACTCACAAGTAACGATCAAGAGGTATGTGAGGAGCTCAACTTGAGGTTTAAGGAAGTATTCACAGTGGAGGAAGCAAGGCAGCTGGGTAGACAGGATGGGGTGCGCTACCAACAAGGGATGTATCAAGTGCTAGAGGGCATACACACAACTGAGGAGGAGGTGAAGCAGTTACTCAGTGACCTTGATACCTCAAAGGCGATGGGTCCGGACAATATCTCCCCGTGGGTTCTTCGGGAAGGAGCTGAGGTACTGAGTGTGCCACTTACCATAATATTCAACACATCCCTTGAAAATGGGCAGTTACCTGAGGTATGGAAGAAGGCCAACGTAGTCCCCATTTTTAAAAAAGGAGACAGAAAAGAGGCACTAAACTATAGACCGGTATCACTTACATGTATAGTGTGCAAAGTCCTGGAGAAAATCATCAGGAAAAGAATGGTGGAGCACCTCGAGCTGAACAGGATAATAAACACCAGGCAGCACAGATTCCGGGAAGGCAAATCCTGTGTAACAAACCTCCTAGAGTTCTATGATAAAGTAACAGAGGTAAGGCAAGAGAGAGAAGGGTGGGTTGATTGCATTTTCCTGGACTGCAGGAAGGCCTTCGACACAGTTCCTCACATGAGATTAGTAAAGAAGTTGGAGGCACAAGCACGTATAACAGGAAGGGCACTGGAATGGATCAGGGAATACCTCACAGGGAGGCAACAACGGGTCATGGTGCGTGATGAGGTATCACAGTGGGCACCTGTGACGAGCGGCGTTCCGCAGGGGTCAGTCCTAGGACCAGTGTTATTCTTGGTATATGTAAATGACATGACGGATGGGATAGACTCAGAAGTGTCTCTGTTCGGTTCGCAGATGATGTGAAATTAATGAGGAGAATCTCATCGGAGGAGGACCAAGCAGGACTTCAAACAGACCTGGACAAGCTTGACATCTGGTCTAGCAAATGGCTTCTCGAATTCAATCCCACCAAATGCAAAGTCATGAAGATCGGAGAAGGGCAAAGAAGACCGCTGACAGAGTACAGGCTAGGCGGACAAAGGCTACAAACCTCGGAAAAGGAGAAAGACCTTGGGGTGAGTATAACGCCAAGCACGTCTCCGGAGGCACACATCAACCAAATAACTGCGGCAGCATATGGGCGACTGGCAAACCTAAGACTAGCGTTCCGTTACCTTAACAAAGACTCGTTTAAGACACTGTACACCGTGTACGTCAGGCCCATACTAGAATATGCAGCACCAGTCTGGAACCCACACCTGGTCAAGCACATAAAGAAACTAGAGAAAGTGCAAAGGTTTGCGACAAGGTTAGTTCCACAACTCAGGGGTCTGTCCTATGAAGAAAGGCTGAGGGAAATAGGACTAACAACACTGGAGGAAAGAAGGGTCAGAGGAGACATGATAACGACATACAAAATACTGCAGGGAATCGACAAGGTAGACAGTGACAGGATGTTCCAGAGAGGGAACACAGAAACAAGGGGACACAACTAGAAGCTGAAGACTCAGATGAGTCAAAGGGATGTTAGGAAGCATTTCTTCAGCCACAGAGTAGTCAGGAAGTGGAATAGTCTAGAGAAAGACATAGTGGAGGCAGGAACCATACACAGTTTTAAGACGAAGTATGATAAAGCTCATGGAGCAGGGAGAGCAGATACCCAGTAGCGGGCAGCGCAGAGGCGGGGCCAGGAACTGAGTCTCGACCCCTGCAACCACAATTAGGTGAGTACAATTAGGTGAGTACACACATCCCCACCACTCCCCCACACACACACACACACACATCCCCACCACTCCCACACACACACACACACACACATCCCCCACTCCACACACCACACACACACATCCCCCACTCCCACACACACATCCCCACCACTCCCACACACACATCCCCACCACTCCCACACACACATCCCCACCACTCCCACACACACATCCCCACCACTCCCACACACACATCCCCACCACTCCCACACACACATCCCCACCACTCCCACACACACACATCCCCACCACTCCCACACACACACACATCCCCACCACTCTCACACACACACATCCCCACCACTCCCACACACACATCCCCACCACTCCCACACACACACATCCCCACCACTCCCACACACACATCCCCACCACTCCCACACACACACACATCCCCACCACTCCCACACACACACACAACCCCACCACACCCACACACACACACACAGCCCCACCACTCCCACACACACACACATCCCCACCACTCACACACACTCCACCACTCACACACATCCCCACCACTCTCACACACACATCCCCACCACTCTCACACACACATCCCCACCACTCCCACACACACATCCCCACCACTCCCACACACACATCCCCACCACTCTCACACACACATCCCCACCACTCCCACACACACATCCCCACCACTCCCACACACACATCCCCACCACTCCCACACACACATCCCCACCACTCCCACACACACATCCCCACCACTCACACACACACATCCCCACCACTCACACACACACATCCCCACCACTCACACACACACATCCCCACCACTCACACACACATCCCCACCACTCACACACACTGCTGGGCGCTCCATGCAAGTGATTACCTCTTGGCAGGTACAATGATCTTAACAACTATAGTTCAACCAGCAGTATTCTTCAATACTACTTGCTCAGGTGTGGGTTCCACACTGGTGCTCCTTACTCCGAGGTGGTCCGGACGTGTGTCTGTGTTGTACTCAACTAGCACTTTCCCGACACTACTCAAAACAGCAAGGGTTACACCAATACACAAAGGTGGTAACCCCACAGACGTAAACAACTATAGGCCAATATCAAACTTACCGTTGCTATCCAAAATCTTCGAGAAACTTGTGCACAAGAGATTATACTCGTTTATAACGACACAAAGCATACTCAACCCCTGCCAATTTGGCTTCAGGAAAAATAAAAGCACTAACGATGCAATAGTAAAAATGATAGACCTGCTTTACACAGCACTCGAAAATAAGGAATACCCATTAGGATTTTTTATTGACCTAAGGAAAGCTTTCGACACAGTAAACCACGGCATCCTACTCCACAAACTTGACCACTATGGAATAAGAGGTCATGCACTTGCATACTTCAAATCCTGCCTCACTAATAGGTATCAGTATGTCACTATTAAAGACACATCCTCCACGACACGACCACTTGACACCGGAGTACCGCAGGGAAGTGTCCTTGGTCCCCTGCTCTTCCTCTTATACATCAATGATCTTCCCAATGTATCACAACACCTGAAACCAATACTCTTTGCTGACGACACAACTTATGTCATATCCCACACAAATCTTGCCACGCTCAACACCATTGTTAACGACGACTTAATAAAAATATCAACACGGATGACAGTCAATAAACTTACACTCAACACTGATAAGACCTTCTATGTTATGTTTGGCAACAGAGAAGGTGATCCACAATTAAACATTAAGATCAACAACACTCTTATTGCTAAACATAATGAGGGCAAGTTCCTGGGCCTTCACCTTGACACCAGCCTGAAATTCAGCACTCATATCCAACACATAAAGAAAGTGTCCAAAACTGTGGGGATCCTCTCTAAGATACGGTATTATGTACCACAATCAGCTCTACTCACACTATACTACTCACTCATCTATCCCTACCTCACATATGCCATTTGTGCATGGGGATCAACAGCAATTACCCACCTAAAGCCAATAATAACCCAACAAAAAGCCACAGTAAGAATTATCACGCAATCCAACGCTAGGCAGCACCCCCCCCCCCCCCACTCTTCAAAGACCTAAACCTACTCACTGTTCAGAACATCCATACTTACTACTCTGCTATCTACATTTATAGAACCATTAATTCCAACTTTAACCCTGAGCTAAAACACTTTCTTGACAGTTGTGACAGGACCCATAGACATAATACCACACATAAACATCTCTTTGACATTCCCAGTGTCCGACTAAATCTATACAAAAATTCAATGTACATAAAAGGGCCTAAAATCTGGAACTCTCTGCCTGAAAACTCTAGAACTGCAGACACAACCTCCATTTTCAAAAGCACCGTTAAAAAACATCTTATCTCACTTACGCACCCAACCGGTAGTTAACCATACGAAAACTACTTTATCTTGCACATATCCACAGCAAAATACACTTATTGATATCTGTGATTCTCCTTAATTTGCACATGACTGTAACCAAATTTCTAATACAACTATTGCTTCATAATTCTTAAGCTAGTCATAAGTTTGCGTAAGACACTCCAATATAGAAACGGTATTATGCCAATTCATCACCTTTACCATTAATATATAAACTAATTGTTAAATTCTTAAACTAATTGTTAAATTAAACTAATTGTTAAATCTAACTAATTGTTAAATTCTTAAACTAATTGTTAAATTCTTAAGCTAATTGTTAAATTCTAATTGTTAAATTCTTAAACTAATTGTTAAATTCTTAAACTAATTGTTAAATTCTTAAACTAATTGTTAAATTCTTAAGCTAATTGTTAAATTCTTAAACTAATTGTTAAATTCTTAAACTAACTGTTAAATTCTTAAGCTAATTGTTAAATTCTTAAACTAATTGTTAAATTCTTAAACTAATTGTTAAATTCTTAAACTAATTGTTAAATTCTTAAACTAATTGTTAAATTCTTAAATGTTTAAATTTAAGTACCTCAATTTTGTAAACCTAGTTAATCACTACAATTACCTAACCTTAATATCAGTATAATCATTGTGTCACTATAGAGTAAGACCTATCATAAGACTGCCTGAAAAGCCTAGGCATACCTAGGCATATTATTGGCCATCTTGTAATATCTACCCCATAAAATGTATAATAATATAAGTACACCCCACTTTGTAATATTACTAGAAATAAAGAATTTGAATTTGAACTAAGTGTATTTTATATGTTATCATGATTCCCCCGTCTCTCCTGTCCTCCAGTGTCGTCAGGTTGAGTTCCCTTAACCTCTCCTCGTAGGACAAACATCTCAGCTCAGAGACTAGTCTTGTTGTAAACCTTTGCACTTTCTCAAGCTATGTATGGATCCTGCCTCCACTACAGCACTTGCTAGACTATTCCACTTCCTGACAACTGTGACTGAAGAAATACTTCCTAACATCCCTGTGACTCATCTGTGTCACTACCTCCCTCTCACCCCACATCATTAACCCCCATTGTCACCCCATACAATACCTCCCTCACCCCTCCTACACTACCATCACCATTATTATTACTGGTGTGGGGAACACAGGGGAGCCAGGGTGTGGGGAACACAGGGGAGCCAGGGTGTGGGGAACACAGGGGAGCCAGGGTGTGGGGAACACAGGGAGCCAGGGTGTGGGGAACACAGGGGAGCCAGGGTGTGGGGAACACAGGGGAGCCAGGGTGTGGGGAACACAGGGGAGCCAGGGTGTGGGGAACACAGGGGAGCCAGGGTGTGGGGAACACAGGGGAGCCAGGGTGTGGGGAACACAGGGGAGCCAGGGTGTGGGGAACACAGGGGGGCCAGGGTGTGGGGAACACAGGGGAGCCAGGGTGTGGGGAACACAGGGGAGCCAGGGTGTGGGGAACACAGGGAGCCAGGGTGTGGGGAACACAGGGGAGCCAGGTGTGGGGAACACAGGGAGCCAGGGTGTGGGGGAACACAGGGGAGCCAGGGTGTGGGGAACACAGGGGAGCCAGGGTGTGGGGAACACAGGGAGCCAGGGTGTGGGGAACACAGGGGAGCCAGGGTGGGGGAACACAGGGAGCCAGGGTGTGGGGAACACAGGGGAGCCAGGGTGTGGGAACACAGGGAGCCAGGTGTGGGGAACACAGGGAGCCAGGGTGTGGGGAACACAGGGAGCCAGGGTGTGGGGAACACAGGGGAGCCAGGGTGTGGGGAACACAGGGGAGCCAGGGTGTGGGGAACACAGGGGAGCCAGGGTGTGGGGAACACAGGGGAGCCAGGGTGTGGGGAACACAGGGGAGCCAGGGTGTGGGGAACACAGGGGAGGGGGAACCAGGGGGCGGTGTGGGGAACACAGGGGAGCCAGGGTGTGGGGAACACAGGGAGCCAGGGTGTGGGGAACACAGGGGAGCCGAGGGTGTGGGGAACACAGGGGAGCCAGGGTGTGGGGGAACACAGGGAGCCAGGGTGTGGGGAACACAGGGAGCCAGGGGGTGGGGAACACAGGGGAGCCAGGGTGTGGGGAACACAGGGAGCCAGGGTGTGGGGACAGGAGCCAGGGTGGACAGGGGAGCCAGTTCCTCCCTCCTCCAACAGCTGTTACTGCTCCTCACATCCCTGGGTATTGATCCTGTCTTGTAGGGAACCCTCCCTCCCTCACCAGTGTTGGAGCCCCTATCTCTCTCCTCACCAGTGTTGGAGCCCCTATCTCCTCCCTCACCAGTGTTGGAGCCCCTATCTCCTCAATCACCAGTGTTGGAGCCCCCTATCTCTCTCCCACCAGTGTTGGAGCCCTATCTCCCTCCCTCACCAGTGTTGGAGCCCCTATCTCCCTCCCTCACCAGTGTTGGAGCCCCTATGTCCCCCCTCACCAGTGTTGGAGCCTATCCTCCTTCTGAAAGCGCCTGGGATTCCTGGAAGGCCCCCGAGGGCTCCTGGGAACCCCCGAAGGCTCCCGAAAGTTCTTAAAGGCTGTCAAGGGCTCCTGAAGGCTCCTGGGGACCCCTGAAGGCTCCCGAGGGCTTCTGGAGGCTCCAGAGGGCTTCTGAAGGCTTCAGAGGGTTCCTAAAAGCTCCTGAGGGCTCCTGAAGGCTCCCGAGAGCTTCTGAAGGCTGCTGAGGGATCCTGGAGGCTCCCGAGGGTTCCTGAAGTCTCCTGGGGACTCCTGAAGGCTCCCGAGGGCTCTTGGGGACCCCTGAAGGCTCCTGGAGACCCCTGAAGGCTCCCGAGGGCTCCCGAAGACTCCTTTAGAGTCCGCACTAGACAGAGGTTCTAACAAACACTACCAAAACGTCAGTCACCAGAGAGCAAAACATAGCTAAACGCACTGAAAGAGGAAGGTAGCGTGTTAGCACATTTCGCCCGCACTCAAGGAGACTGCAGCAGCTGCCAATCATCACACCATAGAACAGGAACCCTCACTACTAGAGGCTTTACCGTCTAACAGTGACCAGGACACCTAACAGTGAACAGGACACCTAACAGTGACCAGGACACCTAACAGTGACCAGGACACCTAACAGGGACCAGGACACCTGACAGTGACTAGGACACCTAACAGGGACCAGGACACCTAACAGGGACCAGGACACCTAACAGTGACCAGGACACCTAACAGTGACCAGGACACCTAACAGGGACCAGGACACCTAACAGGGACCCCGGACACCCAACAGGGACCAGGACACCTAACAGGGGCCAGGACACCTAACCCGGACCAGGACACCTAACAGGACCCCGGACACCTAACAGGGACCAGGACACCTAACAGGGACCAGGGGCACCTAACAGGGACCCGGACACCCCAACAGGGACCAGGACACCTAACAGGGGCCAGGACACCCAACAGGGACCAGGACACCTAACCCGGGGCCAGGACACCTAACAGGGACCCCGGAAACCCAACGGGGACCAGGACACCTAACAGTGACCAGGACACCTAACAGTGACCAGGACACCTAACAGTGACTAGGGGCACCTAACAGTACCAGGACACCTAACAGTGACCAGGACACCTAACAGGGACCAGGACACCTAACAGGGACCAGGGCACCTAACAGGGGCCAGAACACCTAACAGTGACCAGGGGCACCTAACAGTAAGGACACCTAACAGTGACCAGGACACCTAACGGGGACTAGGACA